>MU183237.1:158763-172045 GCA_016904865.1 Pissodes strobi | reverse complement strand
GGGGGGGGGAGGGGGGGGGGGGGGGGGGGAAAAAAAAAAAAAAAAAAGGATGGGGGGGGGGGGGGGGGGGGGGGGGGGGGGGGGGGTTTTTGGGGGGGGGGGGGGGGGGGGGGGGGGGGGGGGGTCACCTTAGATCATACGGGGCGGACCGCGGCTTTAATTTAAGGATGGATTTTGTGGGACAAACCGTTCTCGTATAGGTAGAGGGCTGATATTTTCAGGGGATGTAGTCGGGGTAAAAAGAAGATCCTGGACGAAAACGGGGACGTCGTGCACCCCGCCCCCCCGTTTGGCCAAGGGAGGGGTGAGAAGGAAAAACTTAAATAATCAATTTCAGGAGAACGAGAACGAGAAGAGGTACGGGGTTGACATTTTTATGGTAGGTGCGCCCTATAGGGGGCTACTTTAGACCATCCGGGGGGGACCGAATTTATGAGGAGATTTTTGGGGAAAAACCGTTTTTCGCCCGTATCTGCGCCGGAAGGCTCGGATCGAAATTCTGACAAACGATGACCGCGTGTTGAAGTTTTCACTTCTATCGTGTGGTCTTAAGCACGCAATTTTTTTTTTAATTGCAAGTTTTGCACAAATTCCATGTAGCTCAACATCAATTCTGGTAATACTAAAATCCATTCCATAAAACGTTTTTATTTGGAGCTTTTACAAACAAAGAGAGCTGCAGAAGTAGCTATTGAACGACTAAAAGCCTTCTAGAACAAGGTGCACTAGTAATTCCACAAAGTGATACTGCAGAAGTCATCAAAGTTACTTTTATTATGGTTACAGTGCAAAATCATACATCCTCAAAGCCAGGTATCAGTAGAACGATCGAAACAGGACGTCGCACAAATGTTAAGGACTACGTGCAGTGGTACTATCGAAAGATCGCCCTACATATCTTTATATAGAAGAGATCCGAAGATAAGCTTATATATCCATACATTTTCCATCAGACCTGATGCATAAAAGTATTAACTGGAGAAGATGTACAAGCCATAAATACAGATGAAAGCTTTAGTAGCGTAGACTCATGGTGGAAGAATGTAAGTATCGATTTAGGCCAGACAACTACAGTAGAGGTGGTAGACCATCAGAAATTGTCGCATTTATGGAAGAAATGCCTATAATAATAGTATAAACCCAATAATAGTATAAACCCAAAAAAAAAACAGCAGCTTTGAATTGCTGTGTTTTTGACAACGAAACTACATGTTGGTCTTAGAATAACTATTTGGTGTGGAAGAAAATGGTACATAACATTTGCAGTGGTACTAAGAAATACAGTAACACCTTAGACAGTGTGGCGACTACATGCAATCTCTGCATTATTGAAGATAATATTAGAATTTGCAGAAAAAAATCCTAGGATTGACAAGTAAGCGCTTCAGAAATGATGGCAAAAAGAACCAGAACTACATTTTGTGACACTGAAACAGGTAAAATGTGTCTCTGTTGCCGTTCCTAAATTTAATAGAGGACCGTTAGATAATGAATATTTGGAAGGCAATCTTTGCAAAGAAAAATAGAGCCTACGGAATAGGTACGGCGATGTTAAAAATTTGATTTCATTTGATTTGCGCAATGGTTAAAGTTTCCATGTATTCTGAACTAATCGCTGTCACACTCTTTGCTAGAGCTTGTTCGATTTTGCGAAGCTTGAGTATCGGAGATCAATTGTCGATGCCTTTCAACGGCCTTGTTTTCCAATTTTATTTTCTAAAAAAGTCGCATTTTCGCCTGTTCAATCCGAATAAAAATAATTGCAAACTATCTCAATTTTAAGTCTAATCCCAGAACAATTATATAACATACTTGACATTGCATTTTGTTATACATCAATGTTTCATATAACACCAAGTAAGTTCATTGTTTTATTTATAAGCGTGCAATCACTCGCAAATTCGATAATGCATGAAACTAAGGATATCGGTAGGAAAATATTGTCATTACCTCCTAAAATGATCATAACAAATGCAAAAAGGATTAGTAACTATAAATTCACTTGCCATGCTCCCCGTAACGTAAGTGCGGTGACACATGCGTACATTTAAAGGAAATTATCCACTTATGACAATAAAGATGAATATAATTCTAATTTTCTATAATCCGGGATATTTCTTGATTTTACTAATAAGGTAAATCCAAATTCGTGACTTTTTAGATAGGCAATCTGGAATTATTAAAATGTATAAACATTCATTTATTTGCTTAGTGTAGATAGGGTTTCCGAAGTCTGTTTTCTAAAACGTTACGTTAGATTGATTTGGTGTAATTTACAATAATGAATTGGTTTGTGATGATAGGCTTTGCAGTTACAGTATTATTTGTTCCTGGTAGGTATGAATAAAACTAAATATAGATAAATAAAAAACCAATCTACTTAGATCTATTCGAACATAAATTCTAAAAAAAATACAGAAAACCGTGAAACATGTGCCTTAAAAAATCTGGCAAGATGGCATTATTTTTATTCAAATGGAAAGAGTCAGCTACACTATAATACAAAGCGTAGAGACGTGCAGATTTTATCCAGTTTCGAGCCATACTAACCAAATAAACTTGCCTCTAGACTTCCTGCGAAATTACACCTTATCGTCTAGCAAATGTGCTTAATTTAATACCCTTAAACCTATTAGATTTAAAAATATTGTACGGTGTTTTCATACGAGGTACCCCTATAATTGTTACTAAATTAGTTAAAAATTAGTTTTGTCATATCCCTGCCAGCTTTCTGTCTTCATTTGCATGCTGATTAAATTCTCCCAAAATATGTACCTATTCGAAATAATAATAATCATCATCGCGATGCTAAACACCTAGAACAATTTAAATAACGTTCCACTCGTTCCCGTTCCAGAAAATAACGTTATTTTGGAACGACGTTATATTATTTGTACGGTGGGTGCTCAAAGTGTTCCTCACCAGTTTTCGGACGAAATGTACGAAGGTAATGAAACTGCGGAACTGGTTGTCGGAAAATGCAACGGCGTTTGATATGTTAGTTTTTTAGTAGCACGAGCTTTGGGAATAATTTAACAGTAATTAAATAAAGGCTCTTCCATCGCGACAGTAATAGTATGGTAAGATAGTAAAGCATTTAAGAAAATAGAAAAATTCCCCAATTGATCCCAAACGTGAACGGTATACACATATAACATATAAATTGTGCTTCTTACTATAAAACACATATAAAATTCGAAGGTCTTCTCTTCTATTAAGTAATTTAACTTTTTAATTGATATGAAACAGTCACTGAGGAAAGAAGACTTTTTTAATAATATAAGTGTGCCTCCATGGATGCACACAGGCATAACAGATATTGGCCTATATTCATGCACACAAAAACATTAATCTGGCTTAAGCCAGTGTTCGGTTGTTAAAACTATATCAGGATATCCAATGCTTTCCAAAAGTACATACAATCTATCACATTTGTTTCTTAAACATTGAATATTTAATAGAAGTAATGAAATTTCTGAGTTTTTGTTATCCGAATTTGTAACAATAATGAAATCCCCCTCTTGAGGTGGCGTAGCTATAAAAAATTACTGCTAAGGTTACTTGAATCATTATTTTCAAGATTGACAATCAATAAACAATTACTTATACTATTTTCTTCTCCAATTTGTTGTTCATTTAAATTATTTTTCATAATACCTCTCTGAAAACTATCATTTTCGACGTCTCTGTAGAGCAAAGAAAGTAAGTCTTTTCGGCCCGGGCACGGGAAACATTTTCCCGGTCCCTAATTAGGGAGCGGGAAAAGTTTTCCCGCTCCCTGATTTTAAGTGCTAAATTTGCAGTTATTTAGTCATAGAATAAGCATGAAGTAGAATAAATTGGGTTAAAATTATACAGCGATGCAGTGTACAAGATTAATCTAGTACATTTTAGCGTCAATAGTCTAATTTTAAGTAAAATTATTTTATTTATTCTGACATTACTTGTCACAAATACTTCAAAGTTAGCTGCCTATTCAATTACAACAAAGCATACAAACACATTTCCATAGCAATGATGAATATTAGATAAATACCTGTCTTGCTTGTCTTGCAAGTTTGACGTTTGCTTTCATTTGAATACAAAATGTATTATGACATGATTTTGGATACGTAAAATTATGATAATTTTATGTTTATGTCTTGATTTCAGAGAGGTATTATGAAAAATATCGTCCAGAAACAGCTTTTCCTGCGCTTGCACGACTTCCGGTGTTCGGCTACGCCTCACACCAGAAACTGTCGTGCGCGCACCGGAAAAGCCTAGTTTCTGGACTGGTAATGAAATATACTATGAAAGGTGCTGGTGAGTTTTGGTGTTACTTTTTTCTGATTCGTCAAAAGTTGAAGTAGTCCTAATAAATGTAAGGTTCTTCTGCTTAAAAACATTATTCAAAATTATCAGATTTAATACATTATCACACAGTTCCTTGGATTTTTTTTAATTTTTTTTGTTAGTATGAAGAAAGTTAATTACGTTTTCGGACTTAGAATATTTGTTAATGCTGGCAGAATTAGTTAGATGGTTAAAAAGAGATCGGCCATGATTATCTGACAAAAAAAGGAGATTACTATTTTATGTATTTTATCGGCCAAAACATCATTTAAATCTATGCCCCTAATATGGTTAACAGTAGTGCTATTGCCGCCTATGTGACAATTAAAGTCGCAATTTAGGGTTAACTGTGGAAGGACGTTTCCCATATTCGGCAATTCTCTTCAAAGTCTATTATTTTCCGATTCCAGTATGCGAATAGATGTTACCATTTCCCGGCACTGTACCTGTTCCATAAATTGGTCCTTTAGATCCTTATGTGCGATCTCTTCTGCTTTATTTATGGAAACATGCTGATCGCTTTCCTGTGTTAGAGCTTTTACCATACATTGTTCTTGTTCTAATCTAGTCACGTATGAATTTATTGTATTTGTAGCCTCTAGATTTTGGGCACTGTTCCTCATTAATTCACACTTAGTTTCCTTTAGGTCGGTCATAAGGCTATCTTTTTCTTCATTCAGCGAGTTCATCGTCTTATTTAGATTATACTTTTCTAGTTGTAGGTCCTTACATTGTGCTTCAAGAGAGTGAATTGTACACTTTAATTCTACAATGAGGAAGGCGTTCGCGTCGACCACCGGTCTTCCGCTGGGACGGAAAACACATGCAGCATAGAGAGCTTATAAAGTATCTTGGCATGACTTTGAACAGACAGTTCCTTTACCTTGAACATGTTAAAGCAGTTCGTGCAAGGGTTGGCATCCTTGTTAATAAATTTAATGGAGTACCTACTTAGGCGTAAAAGTCTGCAGAGCAGAAGTATGGTGGAAGTCATCTGAGAACGAGTGATCAAACCGGACATGCTTTACGCAGCCGAGATATGGGGCTCCCGTGCAAGAGACACCAGGGTGAAAAGGCAGCTGGACACCGTGGCACTGAAGGGAATAAGGCTCTTTTATACAACCACATCCACGCCGGCAATGCAGGTAATCTGCGGGGAGGTCCCCTTGTGGGTAGAGGCCTTGGTAAGATGCCAAGCAAGGCAAGAGAGCTGGCAAAAAGTATTGAGAGGTAGAGTAAGGGAGGAACTTAGGGTCTGCCCAGGAAGTAGAAGAATATTAGCGTACTTAACACACGCCCAACTACCCATAGAGGAGCGCCATAGGTGCACTAACTTCTGAGAAGTATGGGTGGATGCCGCGATCAGCGGAGACTCGGAAGACGTTGGGGTGGTGCTCCACAAGGATGGCACAACCTTGAAGGAGAGTCTGAGTGCCAGATGCACCAGAATATGTCTCGAGGCTGAACTCGAGGCAATAAAACAAGGAATTTACTGCGTCACTGACGGAGCCGACCAAACAGTAAGAACCAGTATTGTAATATACACAGACTCACAGGTAGCCGCAACATGTTTAAATAATTACAGGTCTGAGTACAAGGCGGTGTGTGAAACCCAAGATTTCATATAGAAGTTGGATAAGACAGAAATGAACTTAAACATGTGCTGGAAACGAGCAAAGGCGGATAATGCAAATGGGCGTGAGGCACATAGGCTTGCAAATGTTGGACTGAGACGTGCCGAAAAATTACCCATAGTAGAGGATCAAGAGTAGAAAAGCAAGAATAGGGTTCGAAAAGAGCGGCAAGACCTAGCTTGAAATACCTGGCAACAGGAATGGGAGAGAGAAACGAAGGGCAGGGACACCTTTCGGATTTGTAGCCGAGCTGGCACCTCGTTGCTAGAGCTTTCGAAAAAGGGATACCAGTTGGCAACCGGGCGTGGAAATTTTAAAGCCGATTTGGCAAGATTTAAGCTGGTTAACGTGGCAAGTTCGATCTGCGACTGCGAGATAGCAGAGCCGGAAGATGTAAGGCATTTAATGCTCAGATGTATGAAAGGAAATAGACATAGAGCAAGGCAGGAATAGGCAAGAGGGAGAGGGAATTTAGTATTTCAATTTAAGGATGAAAAGGCGAAAGGCAGGAAAAAGAACATTGATGACTTTAACCGCTTTGCGGAGTCACTGGTGGACACCAGTGAACTTTGAATTTTATTTTTTTTTAGTTTTAGAACGCTGCTCCCTGGCGTAAATACTAATATAAGGCAAGTAATACTGTAACATGTAACATAGGTATTAAGCATGTTTAAGATTTATATTTAAGCGTGGGGCTTCGGCTGGTTTAAGCGATAAATCGCGTAATATCGTCAGTAAAGTTATGCTGACTCATGACATGTAAAGAATGAACATGTTTAAAACTTATGAACGGTATTTGGATTAAATGCACGCATAGAGTGGATGTATGTTGCCAGGCTAGAATATGTAAGACCGATGTGTCAGATGGCTTAAGTAATATATAGCGCAGTAGCGTAGAGAGTACCATGTTAACTCTTATATGTACAAATATTAGAATATGTAAGCAGGACGTGTCAGGTACATAAAAGGATGTATGAGGCCAGAGTAGAGCATGCAAAATGAAGTGCAGGTACATGGAATGGGTGTGTGAGCGCAATCTAGTGTATGTAAGATCGAAGTGTCAGGTAGCCTAAATGTTCTACTGTATAATAGCGTTGAGAAATACTATGTAGACTCTTATGTATTTAAAGTCTAGAATATGTAAGAAGAAAGTGTCAGATGAAAAGGATGTAAGTAGACAAACTAGAACATGTAAGACCGAAATGTCAAGCAGCTCAAGCAATATACTGTAAAGTAGCGTCAAGAGAAATAATGTAGATGCCTATCTGAACAAGGACCTGAATATGGCGACAGGATAGGATGTGCAAGAATGAAGTCTCAAGTGGATTAAGCATAAAATGGATTAAGTAATATAATGTGCAGTAGTGTTAAGGAAAACTATGTATGATGATTTTTGATGAATAAAGAATAAATGTCAGGAATTAAACGAGCCTAAAACCGAAAGGTGGGTGGGCTAAACCAGTAATGGTTTTGTAACTGCAATGAGGGAGGTTTGTTAGAATCTGCAAGCTGCATTAAATCATTATTGAGGCTTTCAATTTCGCGACTTCGATCCTCAATTTTTGCCTGAACCTCTTGCTCTGTTGCGAGAGCAATATCCTCAAAATCTTGAGTTCTTCGTCGGAGGCGTTTGATGTGGGAGATTTGTTGAGCATTCTCGTCAAAAGCTTATCAACTTCCCTTTACAGTTCATCGGTAGTGCCTTGGAGTTTATTTTGAAGAACTTCCAAATGCACATCTTTTTCTTTGCGTTTGGATTGTTGAATGTCATGACAATTTAGTATATTCCTTATGTTAGACAGATCCTTTAGTTTGTGCGTGCAATCCTGGCAGAAGAAAATTAAATTGCGCTGAGATAGAACTACGGCATCAGATTCGGTAGTTGACAGGTTAGCATAGAGTTTACAAAATATTAGCGTGCATCCATCGCAAAGGGCACCAAATATTTCATCCTTTTTAGGTCTTGCTTTAGTAACGCAGCGCTTTTGGCAGCTATTACGGTCATAATTTACCATTTTGCAAAAATAGAAGAACATAAGAAAATGTAAGTACCACTAAGTTAACAAACGATTCCTTATGCTATCTGTGAGTCTACTACAAATACCTTGTGCATATCTTAGGAATTTCTATTATGTCTATTGTCTATTGTTATGCTTTTTTTACATTAGAAAAGATGTTTTTATTGATTTTTCTCCAACGATTATAGAAAAACTTTAAAACTACCATCATAGCTGGCGAAAAACATCACACACTAGTATGAAAAACATGTTATACCGTTTGCTACATCCACTACAACTTAGAATTTATCGGAGCAGAAACGACGCGTATATTATTCACATATTATACAGTGTCTTTCAAAAAATTCATATGAGAAACTTTTCTATTATTTATTTTAGAGGACATTTCAATCTTGATAAAAGTTGTTGCTTAGAAAAAAACAAGTTTCGAAAATTAAGGATAAGTGGTTGAAAAATACAAAAATTAAGGTTAAAAAAACAAAAATTTTGGAATATCGAATACTTTTCTACAGAAAAAATAAAGCTCCTATTAAGAAAAAAATAAAAGTCAAGTACCATTTTTTCCAAAAAGCACTGTTGCGGAGAAAATTCGTGACAATTATTGAAAAAATGCCGAAAAACCCTCATTTTCAATTTTGTCCTTATTTTTTTCAGTGCATAGACGCACTTTTGGAAAAAATGGTGTTTGACTTTTATTTTTTTCTTAGTAGAAGCTTTATTTTTTCTGTAGGTTTTCCGATATTCCAAAACTTTTGTTTTTTAACTTTAAGTTTTGTATTTTTTATGCACAACTTATCCTTAATTTAGCATTGTCAACATTAGTTTTTTTTCCAAGCACTAACTTTTATCAAGAATAAAATTTTCTATGAAATCAATAATAAAAAAGTTTCCCATATGATGCGAACTTTTTGAAAGATACTGTATGTATAAGCAAAAAATAAATTTAAAGATGGTAAAATACCTGGAACATCGATGGCAGATTAAATGTTGGAAGGGTCTGTACGAGATTGAGAAGGAGTGTATTCGTATTGCGCAATCTGGCGGAGTGTGTGTCGATTGTGGTGCTGAAGATTGGTTATTATGCTCTATTTTATAGCACTGCACTATGTTTTATTGGGCTCTTGCGGTAGCTCATGACTTGCCGCAAGAACGTTCAATCTACAGAGGTGTTCTCTGAGGATAATGTAAGGATTAGAATGCGGGGAATACTGCAGAAACGCGTTCTATATTAAGTGTATACTTAATTTTATTTCCGTCAATGTCCTACAAAGCCTTCTTTTTATTAAAACACGCGAAAACGAATAAAGATTACCTCGAATACAACAGTAGGAATAAGCAAGATATGATTGCTAAGTATTGCAGGTTGAAGAGGAGTCAAAGCAGAGCCGAGTTTATGGCAATATATTTTTTTAATAAGTTACCACGACCGACGTATCAGAACGTTTACTACTTGGCTGGTTTGAAAATAAATGCAAGGTCATTTTATAGAGATATGCTTTTACAGCACATAGGAATGCCTTTACTTCCAGTTTTAGTATAGGTTTTGGCTTGGATTTATTATATTTATGACTTGTTAGAAAGCCCCCATTTATAATATGGGCTTTCTATAGGGCGCGACCAATCGGGACAAAAACTTCGTAACGGTACGTCGGATCGCTCTGAAACTTATACCAATCGATTTGTAATCGAAAAAAAAAATTTTGATTTTTTGTCTGTATGTGTGTATGTGTGTATGTGTGTATGTGATGGGATCGATTACAGGTCGCAATTTTGAAGGTAGCGACTTGAAATTTGGCATAGAGGTAGAGGTCCATGAACCCTCGGAACCTATTGATTTTGGTTACGATCGGCTAATATACAGGGTGTGAAAACAGGACAAGTTACCGTTTTTTGGCGTTTTTTGGCATTTTTGACCGTGTAAACAAGGACCAACTTTTCTTTTTTTTTATGTCAAATGAAAGTATTCGGTAAGACACGTTTTTTTGTTCCTTTGCTCTTTTGCTCTAATTGTTATACAGGGTGTGAAAACAGGACAAGTTACCGTTTTTTGGCATTTACAGGTCGCAATTTAGAAGGTAGCGACTTGAAATTTGGCATAGAGGTAGAGGTCCACGAACCCTCGGAACCTATTGATTTTGGTTACGATCGGTTAATATACAGGGTGTGAAAACAGGACAAGTTACCGTTTTTTGGCGTTTTTTGCATTTTTGACCGTGTAAACAAGGACCAACTTTCCTTTTTTTATGTCAAATGAAAGTATTCGGTAAGACACGTGTTTTTGTTCCTTTGCTCTTTTGCTCTAATTGTTATACAGGGTGTGAAAACAGGACAAGTTACCGTTTTTTGGCACTTACAGGTCGCAATTTTGAAGATAGCGACTTGAAATTTGGCATAAAGGTAGAGGTCCACAAACCCTCGGAACCTATTGCTTTTGGTTACGATCGGTTAATATACAGGGTGTGAAAACACGACAAGTTACCGTTTTTTGGCGTTTTTTGGCATTTTTGTCCGTGTAAACAAGGATAATAATCTTTTTTTTATGTCAAATGAAAGTATTCGGTAAAACACGTATTTTTGTTCCTTTGCTCTTTTGTTCTAATTGTTATACAGGGTGTGAAAAAAGGACAAGTTACCGTTTTTTGGCATTTAAGGTAGCTATTTTGAAGATAGCGACTTGAAATTTTGCGTAGAGGTAGAGGTCCACAGACCCTCGAAGCCTGTTGATTTTGGTTACGATCGGTTAATATACAGGGTGTGAAAACAGGACAAGTTTCCGTTTTTTGGCCATTAGAGGTCGCAATTTTGAAGATAGCGACTTGAAATTTTGCATAGAGGTAGAGGTCCAAAAATCCTCGAAGCCTGTTGAGTTTGGTAACAATCGGTTAATATACAGGGTGTGAAAACAGGACAAGTTACCGTTTTTTGGAATCTACAGGTCGCAATTTTGAAGATAACGACTTGAAATTTGGCATAGAGGTAGAGGTCCAGCAAACCCTCGAAGCCTATTGATTTTGGTTATAATCTGATAATATACAGGGTGTGAAAATAGGACAAGTTACCGTTTTTTGGCATTTACAGCTCGTAATTTTGAAGATAGCGACTTGAAATTTGGCATAGAGGTAGGGGTATACAAACCCTCGAAGCTTATTGATTTTGGTTACGATCTGTTAATATACAGGGTGTGAAAACAGGACAAGTTACCATTTTTTGGCATTTTTGTTCGTGTAAACAAGGACCAACTTTTGCTTTTTTCGGTGTCAATTTATAAGTAGAGGTGAAAGTATGTTAGCATTTTTTGTTGACAACATGGTTAACATAGCAACCAATTAATAATATGTATATCACTGGTAAAGGATATAGTATGGTACTTAGGATTGTTTATGAAGCCTAATTTGATACTTAAAAATTGGTTGCTATGGTAACCAAAAAAAGTAAAAAATCGTCATAATTCGTCAATCGTACGACTTAGAGATTTGATATTTGGTATTTAGGTAGAGATTAAAAAGAAATTAACGATTGACGTTGACAAGTCGGTTACCACGGCAACCAATTAGAAATTTATCACGGTAAAATTAGACTAGCGATTGGTAACTGTAATTATAAGGGCTTTCTAATTATAGGCCACGGTACGGATAGGATCGTGGCAATAATGTGTGACCAAATGTCACACAAACGAGGCCCGAAGGGCCTCGCGCGTGCCGCAGGCACGAGTGGCCACGCCACTTGTTTTATTCTCCTCTCTGTAGTTGTTGATAACAATATCTTTTTAGTCATATCTAATGTAGCAATAAGTAGGCACCTGTTATTTTACTGGAATTTTGAGTATTACATACACATTGTGTGGTTTATAATCTTATTAATGTTTTATTGTATGCTAATATTAATAAATTATGAATTAATTGAACGAGTTTCCCGATGGCACCGTCTATAGATATTCTAATAAGTCCGCTCACTTGAGCGTGCCGCGGTAAATTTCCCTCCTGCCTGCGCCAATCCCTCACCCATCGGCATTGACATTGACGTGTGTCAATGTCACGGCTTAGCCGTGACTCAGTTTTCGCAAGTACTTCCGCGATCGGACGGTGTGAATTTATTTTTACGGAATAGTTTTCGCACGATTTAAAAAAAATAGCGTATAGCTATTTAAAATATATATATGGTTAAGATGGCTAAGGGTAGTTTTTCTTATTGTACTGTTGATGACTGTTATGTAACTACACGTGATCTCTCCTTTCTCTCCCGTGGAATTGGTAAAGAATTATTCAATTTTTATGAGACGAAGTGAATGAAGCTAACCGAAAGTTGATTGGATGACTAACCCAAACCAACAAAATCTAATAAAATTGATTATAACGTATCGGAACCGGTTCAAATGACTAAAATAAGTAAGGTTAAATGAAACTAACCGAAAGTTGATTGGATGACTAACCCAAACTAACCAAATATATTAAAATTTGTTATAGCGTATCGGAACCGGATCAAATGACTAAAATAAGTTAAGACTATGTGAAACTAACGACTAACCAAAACAAACCAAATGTTTTAAAATTGATTATAACGTATCGGAACCGGTTCAATGTCTCAAATAAGATGAGACTAAGTGATTCGACGACTAACCCAAACTAACCGAATCTATTAAGATTGATTATAACCTAGCGGAACCGGTTGAATTCACTAAAATAAGTCGAGACAAAGTGAAACTAACTGAAAGTTGATTCGGGGACTAACCCAAATTAATCAAATCTATTAAAATTGATTATAACGTATCGGAACCGGTTCAAATGTCTAAAATAAATTGAGACTAAGTGAAATTAACCGAAAGTTGATTCGACGACTAGCCCAATCTAACCAAATCTATAAAAATTTATTATAACCTATCGGAACCGGTTGATATGACTAAAATGAGTTGAGACAAAGTGAAATTAACTGAAAGCTGATTCGGCGACTAACCCAAACTAACAAAATCTATTAAAATTAGTTATAGCATATCGGATCCTGATCAAATGACTAAAATAAGTCGAGACAAAGTGAACCTAACCGAAAGTTGATTCGACGACTAACCCAATCTAACCAAATCTATTAAAATTGATTGTAACCTACCGGAACCGGTTGAAATGACTAAAATAAATTGAGACAAAGTGAAACTATCTGAAAGTTGATTAGACGACTAACCAAAACTAACCAAATGTATTAAAATTGATTATAACATATCGGAACTGGTTCAAATGTCTCAAGTGAGTTGAGACACTGAAACTAACCGGAAGTTGATTCGATGACTAACCCAAACTAACCAAA
>MU183237.1:118684-139359 GCA_016904865.1 Pissodes strobi | reverse complement strand
TCTGGAATATTGCCTTTGGTCGCAATGATGGGTAGATCCCTACTCATTTTGGCGGCAATAGTCGTATGGCCTTTCCCTGTGTAGTCCGTTCGCCATATGCCACTGTCGATCATCCTTTTGTGAGCCGCCATTGCCTCTCTCTCAATCCAGATCGGGAGGTCCGGCAGCCCCAGGATGATGTTCAGTGCTGCTCCGGGAGTGGTTCTCAATGCTCCGGTTATACCCAAACAAGCCAGCCTTTGCAGTCTGGCCAGTTTCTGGGCATTAGTGGCTCTGGCCACCGCTGGCCACCAGACCACGGATCCGTAGGAAATCCTCGGTCTTATCACAGCAGTGTACAGCCACTGAAGGATGTAAGGTTTTAAACCCCACTTCCTACCTACCGTTCTCCTTAGTTGCCACATAATCGCGGTTGTCTTATTCACCACCTGTTCAACGTGTGCCTTCCACGTCAATTTACTGTCTAAAATAACTCCCAAATATTTGACTTGTTGACTTAGGCTCAGTCTCGTCTGGTAGAGTATGGGATGTATAAAACCTGTTAGATTTCATTTCCTTGTGAAGAGAATGAGTTCGGTCTTCCCTGGGTTTACTGAGAGATCATTCTCCTCACACCAACCTTGAACTATCGGACACGCCACCTGCATACGCTCGCAGACCGTTCTCACGAACTTGCCCGTGATCATTACTAGCCCGTCGTCAGCATTTGCTTGTGCGTAGAATCCCTCAAGATTTAACCTTCTCAGGAGGCTGTCCATCACCAGGCACCACAAACGTGGCGAGAGGCAGCTGCCTTGTGGGCAACCCCCTCTTACCCCGGCCTCGACGCGAACTTCTCCCAGCGTGGCGCTGATCTTTCGGTCTTCCAGTGCCGTGTTTACCCACTTGACCAAATGAACTGGTGTTCTCTTGGCCTGGAGGGCTTGACAGATGGTTTTCGTTTTAGCCTTATCGAAAGCTCCTTCTACGTCAAAGAAGAGCGCTAGCGCCATTTCTTTGTTTCCTATTGCCTTTTCAGCCCTTCTAACTACAGAATGGAGAGCCGTTTCAGTCGACTTCCCCCTTCTGTAGGCGTGCTGATTATCATGTAGAGGAGAATCAGTTAAGATCTCTTCCATGATGAACCTGTCAATCATTTTTTCCATTGTCTTCATTAAAAATGAAGTTAGACTTATAGGCCTAAATGACTTGGGATGGGAATAGTCTCTCTTCCCTGCCTTGGGGATGAAGACGACATTCGCTGCTCTCCAAGCTTGTGGAACGTACCCTAGTGCTATGCTGGCCTCGAATACTCTCTTTAAGTAAGGGAGTAACGTGTCAAGGCCCGCCTGCAGCATCATGGGTATAATTCCATCCGGCCCTCCTGCCTTATATGGACTGAACTCCCCACTGCCCAAGTTATGGATTCCTCAGTCACCACACTACGGTCAAGGTTCCAGTCCATCTCTGGCTATGGTTCCTCGTCCCAGTTGGTAGTCTGTACCTCTCCGGGGAAGTGGGTTTTTAGAAGAAGCTCTATCGCTTCCTCTCTGTTCGCCGTCCATTGTTCGCCTGTTTTCAGAGAGCCAATCTCTTTTTGTCTTTCCGAGCCCAGCAGCTTAAGCAGACGCGCTGAGTCCGAGAGAGACTCCATCTCTCCACAGAATTTCCTCCAGCTGTCTCTTTTGCTGCGTCGGACCTCGATTTTAAATTTCCTTCTGGCTTCCAGATACACATCCCAGAGCTCCTGCCGCCCTCCCCTGAAAGCGTGGCGGTGTGATCTTCTCACGTCTTTTTTAAGACGATCCAGAGTATCACTCCACCAAGGCAGCCTCTTGGCGCTCGCTTTCTTAAGTGGACACGCTTGTTCATAGGAGTCGACGATTACACTGTTTAGCTTTACCACCTCAATTTCTAGTTCTTGTTTTGATGAAATAGCCTGCCCTAAAGTTCCCATGGACATTACCCGACTTTCCCTAAATTTGTTCCAGTCTGTTGCCCTCGGAATTCTTTTTAGTGGCTTCTCCATCTTATCCGATTTAATTTCAAATCGGATCATTCTATGATCGGACATAGTTATGTGATAAATATTTGGTTAGATTTAAAAAATGCACTTCTCAATGCTTACGCAGACAAACGTGATATATATACGTTAAACATTGAAATGACGAGTATGAAACAAGAAAACGAATCAGCGTTTGATTTTTATAATAGGTTACAACATATTTTAAACTTCATATATTATCACTCATTCTAGTTTAAATGGCGAAGCAGATATATTATCCCAATATTGTCGAAACCTAGCTTTAAGAGTTTTATTAAGAGGGTTAAAAGATCCTATAGGGGCACTAATGCGTACCAAAAACCCCGCAGACTTAAATACTGCACTTAACATGTTAACTAACGATTTTCAAATCGAATCAAAACAACAAAAAATGCAAAGGTTTAAGAATATCCAAAAACCAATTGTTAGGCCTAATTTTCAAAACAAACCAAAAATTAATCCACCTTTACAATTAACATATTTTGCACAAAATTTACAATTCCCACAGAAACAAAATCAGCCTCATTTTGCCACTAAAATGATGAATTCAGGTCACAAAACAAACGTTTTTCGACCTAATCAGAACCAAAATCTTCCAAAACCAATTCCAATGAGTGTTTCAACAAGGCACACTTTCAGACCACAATTTGGTAACCAAAATCGTTATCAAAATAATTTTCGCTCAAATACTCAAACCAATCGACCAAATTATATTTTCGAAGAATTAAATGATATCGACGATCACCCGGATATCAATTATTTCACCGATTATGATAATCAAAATCAATATTTCGATGATCAAGAACCTCAACCATATGTCGAATACCCTACACACGATGACAACGAGTTTTTTCGCGAAGAAGCCTCAAATTACCAAACTTCCAGTTAATGAACCTTACTTATAATGAAAGTAAGCTTCCTTATATTATTTTTTCTACAGCCGCGCGCAAAATAACTAATTACTAAATTAAAATGAAATCGCAAAATCGACGAATGCCGTGGATCCTTATTTTGCGCTCTAGCGCGAACATGGAAAAGGAAATTCTCACTTTTTCCGTCTAGTGTGCTGAATGGTCATGGAAACCGAAGATAAATAAATAACAGTCGTGCGTTTGTTACAGTTTGTTGCTGGCACTCCTGTTCTAAATATACCCGAAGCCCGAACATAATATGTCAAAATTGACAGTCTTTTGCAAATTTCAGAATAAGTATAGAGAAAAATGTGCATTTAATTTTAAAAAATGCGGCTGTAGAAAAAGTTCTGTGTGTTTTTCGAGCGCAAAGTAAGATTGCCATTTTCGAAAGATTAGTAATATTCTTTCTCAAGCGGCAATCTGTTATTTTGCGCTCTAAATACACAAATAACTATTGTAAAACCTCAAATAGCTGAAAAATACTTCAAGCAATTTGTTTAAAATGACCCTTTCCAAATTTCCACAGCACACGGTACATCTGATGAACAATTCAGTACCAACATACCGTGTCCAAAAATATTTAAGATAGATAACAAACTTCTAAAATTCTATATTTTCGATTTTCATAATCATTTTGATTGTTTGCTTGGAATAGATAATTTAGAATTACTTCGCGCTTCTATAGATCTGCATAGAAATATATTAAGTACCGCGAAAACAGAAATCAAACTATTTTATCATGGTATAGTACGGATCTCGAAATACCAGTGTCTTGTTAAAGTTGTAAACAGCTGGGCAATCTGTTCATTACGTAATTTATCAGAATCGCAAAAAACTATCGACCTATCAGTTCCCTTAGAAGTAGTAGATTTTAACAATTACGAGGTACAACCAAAATTTTAATCATCTAAAATTTGAAAAATTCAAATTTGACATTTCTAAGGTTAGGAGCGAACATATGAATTCTGAAGAACGTGACGCGATTTTAGGTCTATTAAACAAAAATGCTGACGCGCTCTCACATATAGAATTAAATGCCAATGAAACAACTACAGAGACGGATTCTATTTTTAAATTAAGCGAACATGTCAAAAAAATAAATCAAAACTTGGAACAAAATCTAAACGAAAACCAATCGATAATCGTCGAAACAGGAGATCTTGATAACGCGGAAAACGCTATCGCAGATGAATATGAAACGGTACATTCTAGCGCGTAAAATCCAATTGTAGGCATTCCAATCATTGAATGTCCTGTAAATTACGGTAAAAATCAAATTGTTATTTCCGAAGTCAATTTTGCTCCTGCAGAACCAACCATAATAACCCTGTATATAAGACTAAACAAAGAGCACTCGTTCAATTCTCAAAAAATAATTTTGAACAAGAAATTACTAAATTTATTAAAGAGAGAATCGTACCGAAAGTAAAATACTATCTTTATTTCGAAGATCCCATCTATGAAAAATTTAGTTCTGTACTTCAAAAATATTTTAAAAAATCTCATATCCAAATGATCAAATGTACAAAAAAATTGATAGATGTGACTGACGATGACGGAATTCAACAAACAATAAGAAATCACCATGAAGGAAAAACCAATCATAGGGGAATCAAAGAGACTGAAAAACGAATAAAAAATACCAAAAAAATTATTGGCCGAATCAACAAAAATCAATTCAAACATTTATTAACGATTGTGAGATTTACCAAGCTACAACATACGATAGACCACCCCTTAATCTAGAACTTAATATTACCCCAACAGTCGTAAAACCATTTCAAATTGTACATATAGATACTATAAGCTTGAAAAATTGCAAATTTTTGACGATAATAGATTCTTTTTCTAAATACGCACAGGCGTACGAAGCTAATTCATCTCAAGGTATTCAAGTAGCCAATAGCCTAATAAAATATTTCACCCACCATTGCATTCCTGATCAAATCATATCAGATAATGGCCTAGAGTTTAAAAACTCAGTCATCCGTGAACTCTTAGGAACACATAAAATAAAAATTCATTTTAGTAGCTCTCAACATCCTGAGTCAAATGGACTCATCAAACGTTTCCATTCTACTCTTATAGAACATATTAGATTACTCAATAATCAAGATGAATATAAAAAAGAGCCCATTGAAAGCAAAGTAAACTATGCACTTTTAGCTTATAATAATATTATTCACTCAGTAACTAACTTAAAACCATATGAAATTATTATGGGCCATTTAGAGATAAATTCCCCATTTAATGTAGATATTGATAACCATCTTATGAATAATTATGTTTCTAAACATCGGGACAAAGTAAAAATCTTATACCAAAAACTCAATGAGGATATTCAAAAAAAAAAGAAAAGACTATAAATAAAGCTAATGAAAGCCGTGAAAAATTGCCGGAAATCCCCGACAATGCCTTTGTCAAAAATAAACCAAAACAAATAAAACTCTAAATAAATACAAACAGGAAAAAATTTAATCTGCCAACAAAACATTTAAGACAGCAAAGTTAAAACCTACCTACGGCAATACTACAGAAAAAATACTAATATCAAAAGACCTAAAAAGAAAACTTACAATTTTCAAAATATTTCAGGTTCCTCGTATGCGGACAAGGAACCGAAATAAGGGACATTACTAGCAACTTGGGTGTTCTGCCAATAAATTTAGGCCCTGCCAAACTTCAACGCACACAACACACTTTTGTTCATTACTTTAATTTAAAACTCTTGTATATAGAGTTTAGCAACTTAAACGAACAAAACTAACTCTGGCTACGCCACTGGTAAAAAATGTGGCTTGGCATCCTCAGATATTTAAAATACTTTTCTTGATCGGCCAACCGCATTTCTTGCACTAGCACTAGATTATGATATGCCCTTTTCCTGTTTTTAAAAATATCCCGTTTCAAGGTCAAATAATTCCTACACAAAAAATTCCAAAGAATTTAGAAACACGTTTACACCATATCATAGCAGCCCCTTGGAAGATGTTCCTTGGCAATGGAATGTTACTTAAAAAATGATTTTATTCTTTTTGTAACGATTTCGATATAAAAAATAAATTTGAAAAAAAATAAGTGCTTAGTTTGAATTAAATATAGTTTTTTGCTTCAACTGAGCGGCAATTTCTTTCCAAAGTCTACTAAGAGTATTTCTATCTTTATGTAATGCATCTTTTGGGTTAGAAAGTGGTGTTCTTTTGAAAACTGCCTCTATAAAACTTTCAATGATAATTTGACTTTCTTGCTATTAGAGCATGTGCATCTAATCTATTTTTTTCTACTTTGGTATCATAAAGATGTCTTTTCGATACGCAAAGTAGTGTCGAAAAGAAGCTTTTTTCGACACTACTTTTGTTGACTGATTGCTATGATATTAACAAAATTGTTCAATGTCAAGGATCACTAGCAAAAATTTCGACACCGTTTTGAATGGGATTCCTAATAATACATACGTCAAAAGTGACAAGATGGCCTTCCAACTTTTGATCGCGGCTTGAATAAATTAATGTTTTTCATTATAAAACGTGCAATAGAAGAAATAGTATAAAATACACGTTTTAAAAGACATTTAGCGCACTCGCATGTTAGGAAACTCCCCGCAAGCGGGTCGTTTCCTAATTTCGTGCTCGTGCGATAAAATATGGTCTTTTAAAACTAGTATCTTAATATACTATTAAACGCGCAAAAGTCTATGTGGCTATACTCATTAAATGTTTCCAATTTGCCTTTACCCGGTCGAAACGCTGAAAACGTGTACACGCTTAAAAATCCTAAAACTCCATTTGTGCGGCCGTAGTCTTATAGTGGTTATCACTTCGTTACAGGCAGAAGTTTCACTTCAGTAGCGTGTTATATGATTATACGTTAATTTGTTTCTTCTCTTTGAAGTGAAACTTCTTTGCTGAGGGGGCGACAATTTTCGAGCATTACGAAAATTCCGATCACGAGAGGAGGTTTCGAAGGGTGCATTAGCGACGGCAGGAGGGGGAATACGCACACGCTTGATTAGGAGACGGCCGGCAGGAGGGGAAATGGATGCGTGGCGTTATGCATAGCATTGCCTATATAGCATCTATGTATGTGTTAGTTGGAACGACCGGAACGGGTCACGGCGTACTAATAAATCTAATAATTTAACTGTTAGCTGTTGAGGAAGAAGTTTCACTTCTATCGCACGTGATCTTCACGCACAAACATTTTTAATTGTTTACCTAACCTTAACCAGATATAACATCTGATGCCATCCATGGGTTTGAATTGCCGTTAAAAATCAAGTATTCTTCTATATACAAAGGGTGCGAAGATATCGCTATCAAAAATACAGAAACAGAAATAGTAATATTCCTGCGAGTATACTTCTTTCATAAATAAGTTTCAAAATAAGTTTAAATATTTATAAAGTTTTGCTGGTGCAAATGCCATAATAATAAAATATAAAGTCTTTGATTGCTTCTTTATTTTTAGGATAATTTATGGAACTTTTTTTTTCAGAAACCGAGACGTTAGATCAAATTTGTGTATCTTATAATGGGACATATAATCTCACTGGGCCTTTAGACACACACCAACAAGTTCCAATCTACCCCAAACCTATCCTACGTTGGACATATTGGAGAAGTCTGCTTCCAGACGAAGCCGAATATTATTGGACAGTTGCTAAAGTTCCTGGAGCAAAATTACTTTCCAAATAAAACACGCCATCATCGTCATGTTCATCACCACCGATGACGCTCTATCTCTATAGGCTTATTTTATTCATTCTAAAAATGTGCAACATTAACCTGTAAAGTAGGAGCTTTAAAAAAGAATTTCTTCCTTGTTTAAACCATAATTATTTATTATTATAATGTTTTTATGTATAGCGTATTAATGACAAGATTTTTATTTATCTACTATTAAAGCATTGTATTTTCGGAATTTTTTAAACATTCGCGTCGCTCTAGAAAAATTGAAAGTTTTCTGAAACACTGCAATTTTTACGATATTGAGGCATTAAATTGTTTTTAAATTGCAATTATGCTCACACTTTTGCGACAGGCAGCTAAATGAGATTCACGCTAATGTGTGTGCATATTAATTTAATCTTTGAATGTCGCTGCCCAGGATATTACAAGACAAACTCTCACGTATTATTGATGACTTAACGATAATTTATTAACTGAATCATTAACAAGCTGAATGACTAATAAAATATATAACTAACGACCATACAAAACTTTACAATTAGTGGAATAAATAACCTTAGATTGAAATATGGCATGTTTAAAACCGAAACGGCTTCTTTCAATCTTAAAGACATACATACTGTCCATCAGTTTTCTAATTAATATTTGGGGTGTGGCTTCCCATTCGCGGGCGATTGCATTCGGTAATGAATTACCTTTCTGAATCAAATATAACTTTAAATTACTCCATACATGTTCAATTGGATTCATGTTTGGTGATCTAGCAGGCCATATCATTATCTCCGTGTTGCGTTCCCTTAGCAAGTTGATAACAATTGCAGCTCGATGTGGACCAGCATTATCATCAACCGAAATGAAATCGTCGCTAAAATGTCTTGCGAAAGGGACAATAACTTCATTTATGTCCTACTCGAATATTATTATTTCATAATACCATAGTTACCAGACACTTTAAGTGGTATATAATACCCTAGGGCATTAAGGAAGTTTCTAATGCGCTCGGGCATTAAGAGAAATAAATAGGAAAAATCAAAGTAACAACTTTTTATTGACGAAAAAACTTATTTATCATTTATATGAAATGAACAGTTATGAAAAGACCCAGTAAAAACGAATTTACCGGCTTTTGATAAGTTAATGTTTTCCATTATTTCGTGATTTTCACTAACAGAAATTGACGATGATTGAACGCTTTCTGATGTTGATGGTACTCCAGCTATCAATTTCGAAATGCTGTTTTTAGAAGACATACTGCCTTCCAAATATCCCTTAGCCACAGCTGAACTTTTCCAACCACCATGTCTTTTCAATGTGATCATGTTTGCCCCCGCGTCCGCCAACAAAGTTGCAGAGGTTCTGCGTAAACAATGACCAGTATATTTGTCCGCATCGCTTAGACCCAGGTATTTTGCAATAATGGAAGGAATCTTGCCTATGGTGTTCTTCCCAACTGGCTATGAAAAACAACGACCGTTACGGTAACACAAAAAGAATCTAATGATGTTGCAGTTCGTCCGGCGTAAAGACCAATAAGTTCTCAGTAGCTTCAAACAATCCATCTCCTTCTCATCAATAATTGTGAAGACGCGCATTTTATCAGTCTTTGCTTCGGGAATATTAGCTATTACTACGGATCCTCTATCCTCTATATGTTCAACCAACATATTAACTAGCTCTTGGCGGCGGCACCCCCCAAATACACCAAATAACAGAGCCACTTTGTACATCAAAAAGGTTACATTGGGAGCTTCACGGATGAATTTCAGCACTTCTTCTCGAGTCAAAATTTTCGATTTAATTTCCTTTGGATGCTTGCTTTAGATACTGGCCTAACTTGCAATATTTTGCAATGTCTATATTTTTATTGACTATTAATCTTTTTTAACATTGAAAATTTCGTCCATGGAGAATTAGGAGTGAATGTTCCAGACTATAATCGGTATACAAAATTAGTATTTTAATATAATTGACAACAGCAATTTTAACATACCAATTCCTGGAAATATCCAAGTAGCACCGTCTCGTTGATAATTTTTAAATCATTATTTTTCATCCAATCCCCAAACCTTTTATATTCTTTATCATAGACGTCTTTAGACTTCATTGGGACAAGATTATCCAAAGCTTTGGCAGCATTCACAGCAATTCTATCCGGAATCAACGGAAAATCCATTATTTTATATTAATTTCAGTTTTGACTTTGGCAGCACAACAATGAACACTTATTACCTTTGTTTATTTAGTAACTATATAAGTCAAAAAGTTTTTTTAAAAAAACCTATCGTGATTTTGATATTTTTTTAATTTAACTTGAAGTAGGACATGTTTTCGAGTAGGACATAAAATGTTGTATGTACCACGGGCTTTACTTGATGTCTATACCCTCGGGCAACTTACAAACTCTCGGGCCAAAGGCCCTCGGCTTTTTAAGATTGTTGCCCTCGGAGGCATAAACATCTTCATAATGCCCTTAATACATAAATAACTATTATAACTATTGCTATATCTCCCTGCATTCATGCCTTCTTCAATCAATACTTCCAGTTGCGACCTACCATTCCTCATAATTCTAGCCCAGACTGTCACACCACCTCCTCCAAATGCCACTCTTACTTCCATGTGCTCTTCCTTATACCTTTCACCTCTTCCTTTCCACACCAATATTCGCCCATCAGACATAAGCAGGTTAAAACGCGACTAATCAGTAAAAAAAACCTATTCCGATAGGCTAAATTCCAATTTTGATGGACCCTTGCTCAATGAAGCACGGTGTTGTGGCCTAAGTTGTGGAAAGCATGCATGTTTTCGAGCGCAAAAGTCTCTTGCATATACCCGTTTGATTTCTTATTTGGCGAGAATCTAGGGTTCGTCTTTTATTCATAACACGACTTATAAAGTGATCATTGCGTTTGGTAGTGGTTTAAGGATGCCCACCACCATGACCATAGTTTATTCCTCTAATCTTCTCGTAGATTTAAATTGTTCGTATGCCCCTTGGCGTAGTATTGATCAAATCTACTATGACTTCCTAAGTATATCCCAGATTGAATGTCTGGTCTACGTCGGGCGAGAAGAGATGAAAACGAAAGCACTTTAGTTAAAAACAATAACAACGTCTATTATTCAAAGACTAATGAGAAAACGATAAAAATGTCTATTGATCTGAGACTTAATGACTTTACACTGTACCCGATTACTAAGGTGCGCATGTTCTTTCGATTGAGGTATATTTTTGAATTGTTTAATAATGTCCATTAGTCAGAAACTTAATGAATTTACACTATACCCGATTACTAAGGTGCGCATGTGCTTTCGACTGAGATATATTTTTTAATTATTTATAGGTCTTTGGTCACTGTTTTATAATATAGTTTTCTAAACAGTTGTGATGTAATTTATTAATAGTTGGCTTTGTCTTAAGTACCTGCTCTCAGAGTGTATACTGAACTCTAACTACTTGATAGATTCTCCCTTATCTTTTCCAGAACTTTGACAAATTTATCGTAGATTCGACTTTTACTACTGTAGGTGGGTAACCCCCACGTATATGTGTGCTGCGAAACTCAGGTTTGGGTACAGAATAAGGTTGTAGGTTAGGATCTCATGCACGCATGTGCTGCAAGTAACTGGTTTAGGTGAGAAACTCAAATTCTGCCTAACTGATGATGGTTCACTAGCGAATTTTTACAATAAAATGTGCTGATCGTTGCACGTTTATGGTTTATAATCGCTTGAGTTGACTGCTCGCGTTGTTTATAATTTATCTTTAATATTTGCATACTACTTTCCAAGTTCAAGTTCAAACTGAGGAGAGGGTGATATTTGCTTAGTAGTTTATGCCTTTGCAACACGTTTTTTTCCTATTGAAGTCAAAAGTAAAGCTTTAAAAAAAACAAACCTAGCCCGGGAGAGTCGTTAGTGGGGTCGTTAGAGCGCCACCAGTTCTGTCCAACTAAACTGAAAAAGCTCCGCGAGTGTTGTACAGGGTGGCTATAATAGGTCCGCTTAACAAATCAAAAGATACTTAATCTCAATTTAACAAGAAAACAAGAAAATACCATCTAAAATTTAAGAAACAATATATTTGCTACTAAGTTCTTTTTTTTGAACACAGCAACAATTTTATCTGGAGTAAAATGGCAAGTTAAAGACAAAAGAATGTCAAATGACTATTAAATTTAACTAATAATTGGTACAATATGGTGATTGCACGGAGACCAATTTTGTTGTTAATACTCGGTACTGTATGCCTTATAACTAAATGCACTAAATACTACAAACCGAAGTGATTACTTTGATGTTAACTGAGCTAATTACATCTAGGTATGCGTGCGCTAATAGCTGCACCAATTTTAAATGTAGCAATAATCATATGTAGCAATGAACGGCCACAATAATTAAATCAAATGACTCGATAAATTAGTAAAAAGAATAAAATCAGAATGAAACTACAACTATTGAAAGCTTGGCTGTTAATGCTTGACTTATATTATAAGGAGAGAAAGTTCAGAGCGGTTATATTACTCGAAAATAATAAAATTATTGAAACTATTTTAAAGCCCGACTGTCATTGCTTGATTTATATTAAAAAGAGAGAAAATTCAGAGCGATAAATAATAATAAATGAGTGAATAAACTTAAGCTTCTGTACGATACCACTTAGATCCGTCGAACTCTGGTAGAGGTGCCGGGCACCCGTTGGTACTGCTAGGGAACTGGCTCTGAGGATGAAACTAGCAGAATATTAAAAAATTGTGAAAAATATGTTCATGCGGTAGTAATGGAAAAGGAATTACGTTATCAGGCTAAAAATAGCTTTATATTTACGCCACTGGACTTACATCATAAAAATTATTTTGTATACCCACAGCTGTTACAATCCATTAAATATAGACTCATTTTTAGCTTAAAATGCAAAAAAAAAATTAAAATATGTATTTTGATTATCGTAACTTTGATATGCCACTGTAGCCAAATGGGGGGGAGGGGGGGCACCATATTCTAACATACATTTTTGTGAAGTACTTATCCATACCTATAACATATTAAAATTTAAAGAAAATCGTATGGTTCCGAAATCCTCTCTTTGTCGGGTGCGGGGTCCTTTCTGTCCTACCAAAACGCACTGGAATGTAGTAAAAATCCAATGATATTTTGTAGTTTTGGTTTATGTATCTTTATAATTCTAATTCAGGATCAACCACCTATCAATCCCAGGTGCGGCTAATTCTAGCGCAGGAACCATCACTGTTGCCAATTATTTCACTTTTCGCATGGCCCTCCGCTCGCTTCGCTCGCTACGGGGGCTCAAGAAAAGGAAACTAACCAGGTGCTAACCCAAGACATACCCAAAATCAAGAAAAAAACTGTTTAGAAACATAACTTGAAAAAAAAAATAAAAAAAAGCAACGGGGTTCCAGCGCTAGAATTAGCTGCTTATTCAATCCCGTCATACGAATACGAGAACTACGAACTGTCAACTGGTGAATTGTCGAAAAGATAACTTTTGACAATTGACCGCAACATCATTGCCGCCGACTATTTTGGCTTTTCACACATAGACATGAGCGTACGAGCTGTTTTCATGCAGTTTTACGACATATATTTTTTTATTTTAACCCAGATTTTCTGTTTGTAAAATAAACTCGGAATTTCCAATTAATATTAAAGTTTTTTAATGAATAAATATACAAGACTTACATAACTGGAAACTATTTTTGCACCAGTGGCGTAGCGTACATGGATGCGAGTGATGCGTCGCATCCCTTTAGAAAATCTCAAATTCCACAATATTCAGTTGTCTTTTATTTTATTTTTATTTCTATACAATAAATTTCCATCCATCATGCTTGTTCTAGAATTCTTCTGCATAGTACACAACTAATACCTATCCAGAAAAAATATTTAATAATTAAATTGTTCGACCGCGACCACCCCGATCCAACGAAACCTGAAGTGAACGAAAAATGGGATGCAAGGATGCGTCGGTATATCTACCATTAACCGGCCGGGAAATAACATTGTTTTGTCCGCGAGTAGTCAATGAACCTTCACTAGGAGAACGGCTAAACTGTGGCAAGTTTTAAGTTCTTGGTGATGCGATTGAGTAAACACATCTCGTCGCATTTTCGGCTGTTCTATCGTGGGCGTTTTCTGGTGAGAAATGTGAGGCATTATAGAAAAACTATTACGTACTTATTTCAGTAATTTACCTTAGTGACAAATTACAAATTAAAAAGTCTAAAGGTTAAATTCTATGTTTTTGTCTCCGCTTTTGTTATTCAATATTGAGTAAGCACACAAAATGGTTTGTTGCTAATGAAATATGTATGATATATGTCTTATTTTTGCTGATTCATTTTTATATCCCATGACGTAAAAAAAAGTAATAGTTAATAAAGTATTAAAACATTTTGGCAAAGTTTAGATGCGGCCTCGGACAATTTTTCGTCACGCGAGTCTAAAGATCGCGGTTCACCTCGACGTCTATTAGTTGAAAAATCCCGCCTTATTTGAAATAAAATAGGATAGATAATAATTATTGTTGATTTCCGCGTTTAGTAGAATACGAATTCGGAATTTTGTTTGTATATTTGCTGAAATTATTTAGATTTTGTTTGGGTTAGTTTGGATTAGTTAGGGTTATAATAATTTGAATAAAGATTAGTAATATTTTATTTAGTTTCATCACCAACTATGAGAAAATTTAATGTGCGCGAATATTTAGCCAATCAGCGTTAATGTTGCCCGCGATCCTTAGCCGCTCGTTTTTTCATCTGCGGCGCATTTGCCACTTTTTGCTCATTGCATCCCTTAATGTTTTCCTCACGCTACGCCACTGTTTTGCACTCTGAATCTCGTATTAAAATGGATAAACGGATATCCGTAAAAGACAACGTACTTAAATGCGTTATTACTGGGATATTCCATGTATGTTGGAAAAGTATATACAACGTATTTAAGGAATTGTATAGCCGACAGATATCCGCAAGAAGACGTGCTTAAATAAGTTATTACTGGGATGTTCCGAGTATATTGCAAAAGTATATACACCGTATTTAAGGAATTGTATGTACCAAGAATGTATCTTCAATGTCCCGGGACATGCGACATATACCTATAGGATATGAACGGGATGTCCTGCGTATATCGTGTGTTATCTAGGTAATCGGCGTTCATTACAAAATCTACACCGTTTGAACCCAAAAACAAGATGAAAGTATGTGAAGCTCATTTTCCTGAAGGTAGCGGCTAAAAGAATACTGAATACCATCTACCTATTTTTTTTAATTGCCCTTGGCAGCTATGTCAAAAATATCAAAATACCGCCAAGTAAAGATGAAAAGCTTATAAATATTGATGAGTTAAATTTGTCAAAAGCCCTTGAAATAAGCCCTTGATAATTTTGGGAATTGTCAAATTTTCTACACTTAAACTACCAAAGATTGGAAATTTAATATTAATGTTAATAAGTTCTATGAGCTACCTAATTATGACCCAGATGAAAATTGCTCTCAACAAGACTTTTCCCAAATTATAATTCCGTAGTTCTCAATTGCCCTACTCTATATATGACTGACATAGGCCAATATATCTCCTGTCGATCTCTTTTTGCGAAAGCCGTATTGGTTATCGCTAACGATTCTGTTGGTCTCGAGGTACTTGAGTAATTGCCGATTGACTACACGTTCCAGAACTGTGGAGATTATTGGAAGCAAAGCAATTGGGCGATAGTTTGAGCACAAACAATATAGCTACGCAAATTGTTTGTGGTTTGAGGGAGTGGTTTTCATGAATTTTTTTGGAACAGGTTGCACTCGGGCGACTTTCCAAGAAGATGGGTAATTTTTTTTTCGGTAGAACCGAGAAAAAAGTCTGTAAAATTGGTGTTAGTTCGTTAGCGCAGTTCTTTAACACGATGACAGGTATTCCGTTCGGTCCTGATGCCTTTTGCGTATCCATAGTTCTCTGAGGATTTTACCAATATCACGGTGATGAATTTTCCGCGTGCATGTTTGCTCCAGACAAGGAGTCTGTAGTCACCGTGATGCCGCGTTCGTCTGTCAAAGGTGGGGGAAACGTTTTTGTAAAGTTATTGCTTACTCCCTTTGCTACCGACCGGAAATTCCTGGAGCCACTGGTACATTAAAAAGCTTATTCGTGACTTACTGTTTCCTACCTTCGCATTTCGCATCTTACGTTGAACCAGGGCTTTCCTTTTCACGGTAACTTGATAGAATTTGGGATATATGCTTCCATGCCTGAGGAAATTACTTGCGTAATCTCTTCGCAGCAGGCTAACGGGTCGTCAGTGTCAAAACAGACGTCGAGCCAACGAAAATCTAGGTAGAACTATCTTAGATGGTTCCAGGATGGCGACAAATTCACCCCTCTCTGAGATCTGGGTTGGTTCGTCTACAAGTTGAGTAAGTTCGCAGCCGATGGCAAACGCTTCAGTCTCTTTACTTTCGTTGTCGGTTTTGGTGTGATGTTTGAGCCAGTTGGTGTTGTGGGCATTGAAATCTCTCAGAATGAATATTTCTGGATTGGTTTCCAATAAGGTTAGGTGTTCAAAATTTTCCTCTAAGTTTTGTGAGTGTGTGTTAACAGAGCCACCTCTCCACTAAAGATATTCGATATTTATTAACAGCCCTGACTCTAAAACAATTAATTTTGGGAAGTATCATTGTCACGCGCAGTGTGTAGAGCTGTGTATTAAACTTGCTAGCGAGGCTGCCACAGCAGTTTGCGGAAGAAATAGAAGGGATGGATTCATAATTCATGACTCCAAGGAGGCTGTACCTTTAACACTAAATCAGAATATGTCATGAAAAAAGTCTATAGTAATAGTAAATAAATAGTATAAATAGTAGTAAATAAATCCATTTTAACTTGTTAGAATGTCCTTATTGTATCAAAAAATTAGCCTTATTGTTACAATATATCTTTTTCAGATTAAATATCTAATTCTTTTTCTACTATACTTTGAAACCAAACAAAATAAAGAGAAAAATAAAGCACTAGCTGATTGAAGTATGTATTATAATCTAAAAGTAGAATAGCAAATTTTCAAAGTTTATAGGGGTCTTGAAATTTGAAATATTACAAAATTGACATTTTCAAGGTCGCTGTGGAGGCAGTTAGTGGTCAACCCATATATTTCAAATTCTTCGACAATTTTTTGTAATACATTACCCAACTTTTTTGTGCTATTATTATTAATTATTTAGATAAAACTTTTAAAAATAGAGAACATTCACCAAAACACTTAGTAATTCGTTAGGCAACTTTTCCGAGGTACATATTACGTTTTGATATTCAAGAAAAAAACTAATTCAGCTTCAGAGGATTGTTCTAGAGATAAAATTAAGTTAGAAACCGGGTTGATTCATGATAGTTATTTAATATTTTGTTTTATTCAAGACAAAAACATTTGTATCTTCTCTGTTCGTTATTTTAAATTTTTATCATCCCTAAACAAATCTCAATCATAACCCCCTACAATGACAATTTTAAGGAAAATTAAAACACATTTATTGCGCAATATACATGCTATACATATTCCGAATATCTATTTTTTTTTTAGTGTAAGCGAATCAGCCATACCAACACACTTAAGTATGTTGACGGATATGCATGCATAGAAATTACCGATAATTTAATGAAAAAGTCAGAAAACAACTCCCATCACTCAAGCTATGTCTCAAAGTTTTAGCATATTTTAGAGCACTCTTGAGAAAAATAGCTTTCAATGCATTTCTTCCAAGAAAAATTGTATGCACAAAATAAAACAATAAAAATCTTGTAATCGTTGTATAATAAATATTACGGTGGAAAATAAATACTTATAACTTAAGGATCACTTTGATGTAACAAAAACATTTCACTTACGTACAACCTAAATTACTAATGACGAACTTATTATTGGAAGGTAAAAGACATTGCTAAATGAAACGAAAACGACACATATATACATACATACAGACACATGGAAAACGGAATACATAACTTGATATAATACTATAAGGACACAAACTGGGATGAAATGTTAAAATACCTATACATCCCATGAATACACAAGTCGGACAATTAAAAAAATCTATAGTCTACAAGATGGTAGGGCTACACAAAAATGTTCGCAGGTTTAATGTGAACAGAGCCCGATTGAGGCAAATGAAAGTGCATTGGGTGCAACAGGTCTGATTAAAATATTAATGGCATGTTACGTCGAGCACCATCCCGTTAACACAATGCATTTTATTTTTATTATCATCTTCAATAATTTCTTTAGGATTTTGTAGATGTTTTCCTATGACAGAAATTTCAAACCGAGAGGATTTGCTCCGAGAATTACATCCTTTCTCATTAGTACCTTTGCCTATTAATTTTTAGTCTAAATCGAAACAAATATCAATGATGTGATCAATAGAAGCCTCGTTTCTGTCTTCTCTACAACAATTATTGTATTCACAATTTTGCCAATATTGGACAGTCCACAGTCTTTTGTATAAAGAATTCGTTCTACGTGACATAGACAAGTACAATCAACATCAAACGACCTCGATGGTGTGATTTAAACTGTTGACTTGGCCATTCATTAAAGGAATGCTGTCTTCAGGCTCAGAGATCGTTACATTTATAGCTGGCACCGTGATCTTCATCTCCAGACAGCTACTGTGACAACTCTCTGCTTCGTCTTCGTGTATGTTCGGCATGATCTTCATGTCAAGATGGCTGTCTATCCTGCTGAAATGGCCGCTATCGGTTTTACTGGCCTCCATATTTAGAACGTAGTCTTTTTTCACGCCGTTCTTAGTTTGAAACTTCATGTTCGGGTGGCTTTCGATTCGGGCAAATTCGCTTTTGACCGGAAGGTACTTCATGTCATGGTTACTGTCAACGCGAGGCGGAATCTTCATTTCGATATGGCCATCATCAATGAACATGGAGTCTAGGCTGGATAGGCTGTCGCTGGACTGAGTGCGGATTGACGGGAAGAGGCTGGATCGCACGTGGTCTGAAATTTTAATGAAACAAAATATAGCATCATTATAATGTAGCAGATGATAAATGGCAAATACAATTATTGAGCCTCAATTTCGGAAATTTAATTATCTTGCTATAGAAGAAGTAATATATTAATGCAGTGGCGTTCTGAAAAAGAGAACGTTGGGGACCCCATGACCCCTGTCAAATACATTTGTGCGGTGATTAAATAAGCAAATTAATATTAATAAATAAAAGACTCGTCAACAGAAGACTAATATTTCAATATGTTATAATTTTTTAGTAGATAGGTTTATCTTATTTCTCTTGAACATTGCGTTTAATATATTTTGATTTATTTTAAATAAATAATGAATTACAAATTCTCGTTTTTCTATATAAATAAAAAATTGAGCGAGTCTGCTAGTACTCGAGACACTATTGCCCAAAGATACTGACTTTAAATTATAAGAGGGAAAACCAAACTCAAAATCTAGAGTATCAAAATAATTATAATTTGTCTCAGGTTACATGTTTCGCCTTAGGGGCATCATCAGACCTATAAAATATAAACTAAATTAGAAAAAAACCTAAAATGCAAGAGCTAAATAGCTTACCCAACGTGCGTTCTTTCACCTCACAACAACAACAAATGACACGATAACAATGACTACTGCCGAGATTATACACCAAACAAATATAAAATTTAAAACTTAGAACTGTGAGTGACATCTACAAGTAAGCCACTCAAATATACACAAATAGCAAAGAACAATTTTACAGGAATCTGCAACCTAGCGTATTTAAAATTTGAAGTGCGCGACATCTAAAACTAAACTATAACAGGACGTAGAAAAATTATATATCGCACCGCTAGTTGTCTTTTAAATTATTAAAAAAGAGATGACGTTCAAATGTAAAGCGGTCATTCACACATGTGATGTCGGGGTTTTTAAAGGCTCTTCCTATTTCTAGGGTTTCCAAAAGGTCTAGTTTTTTGCCTTTGTCACATGTGTGGATAACCCTCACATTGTCCTCGGGTGGAAACGAGTGGTTTGACGTTAAGAGATGATTAGCAAACGCAGCCTTAGTGCTGTCAGTATTTGTATTTTTATGTTTATTAAATAGATACTTGTGCTCGTTAAACCGAGTAACAACTTTACGGCCTGACTGTCCAACATAAATTGCTGGACAATCAGGACACTTAACTTCATAAACCCCAGAAGATGTCAGGGGATCTAGCCGATCTTTAACTTTAACCAGGTGACTTTTTAAAGTGTTAACCGTCTTAAAGGAAGGACAAATATAAGGCGAAAAGAGTTTTGCAAGATGTTCTGAAATTTTACCAAAATAAGTAAAACATCTGTAGGGTTTGCTAACCGTATCAGGAATAGTTTTTAATATATTGAAACAAAATTTGTATCTATGGAGGAACCTAAAATAAATTTTATCCACAGTTTTGGCAGGGAGCAAGTATTATGGGCTATCTGTTTAATTATTTAAAAAAAAAATTGTTTCCAAGTATCCCTCTGAGTGATTGTCTAGTGCTGGTTAAAAATATTTTAAAGAATAAACTTCCTCCCTTCATCTTAGAACAAATTTTAATATTACTCTCTCTGGTTTTGGATCAGAATTTTTTCCAATTTAATAACAAATTTTTCAGACAGAAAGTCGGTTTGCCTATGGGTTCCTGTCTGTCTCCTTTCTTGAGTGAGGTGTTTATGGATAATCTAGAACATAAGTTTATGAACAGCCGCTTTAAGGAATTGTGTTTTATAAACGGTACGTGGACGACGCGACGCGACGGCGACGTATGTATTCTCTGGAATGGTGGGGACGAGACTAAGAGAATTCCTTGATTTTGTAAACTCGCACCATAATAAAATCGAATTCACTTTAGAAGAGGATAGTAACAGGTCGTTTCCATTTTTGGATTTACTTTTAAAGGGAACTGATGGTAATAGTATATTGTGATATAAGTGTATAAGTGTATATAAGGGCTTTAAAAGCCTCTTACACACGTATATCATACGCTATTTTTTATTACGAATGCATCATAATCTC
>MU183237.1:90952-112000 GCA_016904865.1 Pissodes strobi | reverse complement strand
AAAAAAAAAAAAAAAAAAAATATATATATATATTTAAATATATCTAGTTTTTTAAGAAAGAAATATAATTTCTCAGAAATTTTCTTTTTTATAGCTTTTTTTTGAGCGTTCTTTCATGCAAGATTATCCCCAAGAATATAATAATAATAACTCCGCACGGGGGTAGTTGAACTTCGGTTCGGCTGCTTTGGACGTGACATCCCATGGGTCCGAGTTACCTGGCAGTAGGTAAAAATGCCGCATTAAAGGGGTATGCCCATGAAAATGGAGAATAACCGAAGATTCGGAAAAAGGTCGCTGCCTGGGGATCGCCAAAGTATGTCTAGAGACGGCGCTGGACATGACCCGCGCCCCTGCTGCACAAGAAGCTACAGCTTTACAACCACAACAACCGCACAGGTGTTACCTAATAACCCAAGTACCGCCCGTTGAGTGTGTTGATGGAACTCAGTTAACACACAGTTAGGACGAGAAACCATCGGCTATCGACAAGGACTGCATACTGAATACTGCATGTAACAGAGCAGAGAGTGGCAGATCAATATCGTGTTATCATCAGAAAGAATCTCATCCCAGCTGCGAGACATACACCGTCAAACAAGAAGTAGAACGCAAACTGCTAAACCTGCACAACAACAACGAAGATAATGAGTATCATGATGATGATGAGAATGAGTATCACGATAATAACGAGAATGGTGGTCAGGCCGAAGACGCTGGACATGTGAGTGGGACGCCTGAAGTAGCAGAGCAACAGCTGACCGGTGGGGCACACGATGTAAATAGATATAATGTAGATACCGAAGGATTATTCGAAACACTTCTCCCAGAGATAAGAAAGATAATTGTGGAGTATAATGGCACTGACCCATTAAGTAGACCACCATTACCTAGGGTGAACCCCTCAAAGAAACTTGGAATCGCCCTTACTATTATGAACAACCGCATTCTACAAACTATATCACCCAGGCGAGCACGTTGGACCACTTCCATATGTCAATCCACTGCGCTGGAAGGGCCATTGCCCGAATCCTGGGAACAAAAGTACGAACAAAGGGAACAACGCAAACAGTGGACTAGCCACAAACACCTCATTGGGAAAGAAGATTAATTACTAGGATTGATGATATACGAAGAGATATAGGTAGGCTAAAAGCATACATCAATGGAGTAAGGTCTCATAGGCTAGAAGCTTGCGTTCGATCAATCAAGACTCGATATCGAATCCATGCTAGTGATGATCCAGAAAACCAAACACACCAGCGATATCTTGACAAAATTTATCTGTATTTTCAAGGCGTTTAAAGAGGTACAAATCGAGTTATAAAGGAGAACGAGATAGTGTCTTATTCCAACGATCAGAAAAATATTCTACAGAGCGTTAGATACGACGGCTAGAGAATCGAACAACAAATTCCGCAGCAGTGACGATGTTGAACAATTTTGGAGAGAACGGTTGGGAACACCGACTCAGTGTAACGTTGAAGCAGGCGGGATAGCGGGGGAGCGCCGGACCTCCCAGGAATTCAACCAAATGCCTGACGAGCCGCTTACGACAGCAGAAGTTACAAACGTCATCCTTGATACCCATAACTGGAATGCACCTGGCCAAGATGGAATACAAACTACTAGCTCAAGAAACTCCAATGTACTCACCAAAAATTAACAAATTTCTATTTCAGGGTGCCATATACCTTCCATCAAAGGACCCGAAAACACGGAGGATCCATCCAAGTACCGATCAATCACATGTCTCCCAACAATGTACAAAGTGATATCAGCCTGCCTAGTTAATCGGCTATATGCCCACTGTGAGCGAAACAAGATCATTGCTGACCAACAGAAAGGATGCGCTGAGGGTTCAATGGGGTGCAAAGAGCAACTCATAATCGACTCTGTAATCTGTAACCAGGCATTTTCTAAACGTAGGAATCTGTACATGGCTTACATCGATTATAAAAAGGCTTACGATTCTGTGCCTCATGAGTGGCTACTAAAGATTCTTCAAATATATAAGACTGCTGTTAACTTTTTAAGGCGTGCCATGACATCTTGGCAAATGAAAATATATCTTAATGAAGCCGGGATTACCAGTGAAAACATACCAATAAAAAGAGGTATATTTCAAGGAGACGTTCTCAGCCCGCTATGGTTCTGTATTGCGATGAACCCCACCAGCTGGATTCTACTTCCTATGGTTACAATATCAAAAACAACGAGGCAGGAGAGAAAATCAATCATTTGCTCTATATGGATGAACTTATGGGTGCTACCAAAATCAGCTAGAGCAAATGTTGAAGATTGTAGAACAATTCTCCTTGGATATTGGAATGCGGTTTGGACTGGAAAAGTGCCGTACAGTGAACATCGTACGAGGCAGAATAGGTCCAGGTAACTTTGAACTTCGTCCAGAACATCGAGGCAGTGAAGGGAGGTGAATTTTACAAGTACCTCGGAATGAAACAAACAATGCGCATATCACATGGCGCAATGAAGGCTGAGTTACAGAAGAATTTACCAGAAGGGTAAAATGTTTGGCAAAAACTCAACTTAACAGCAAAAATATCTGAAAGGCTATCAATACATATGCCGTTTCAGTTCTTGGATACTCGCTTGGATTGGTAGCATGGACCGGCACTGACATTGAAAATTTCCAGTGCAAACAAGAACCTTACTTACAAGAGCGCACAAATACCATCCGAGGAGAGCAGTGGAGCGGACAATCTTGCCAAGACATCTAGGTGGAAGAGGTCTAGCGGATCTAGTAAACAATTGGATCGGCATATAAGTAATTTGGGCAATTAATTTCACGGGAAAGCGAATTCCTCAGAAGTTCATAGGGTAGTTTATAACGTAGATGACTACACCACTGCTTTTAAAAGAACACCAGGTTCAAGACCGCCATCATCCCGACCTTGAGAAAATACTAGTATGGTAGGAAAAGCCCTTTCTTTGGAGGCATGCGAATGAGGCTACCCAGGATTACGTCGACAATACATCGTCGAACTATTGGTTAGTTTCAGAACAAATGTTCTCCCAAATCGAGGGCTTTCTGTTGGCTATTCAAGATCAAGTGATTCCCTTCACAAACTATCTCAAGTATATAATTGGAGATGCTTCGGTGGCGGATGCTCGATGTCGATACGGCTGTCTAACCACTGACACCATCCAGCATATCACAGGAGGATGCCAAACGTTTGCAGCGTCAGAATTTAAAGTCAGGCACGATGCAGTTGCGAAGATAACCCATCAGGAACTAGCAGACAAGCTGTTGCTGCTGCAGAAGGGAAAGGTAAGTTACTATAAATACACTCCCGAATCTGTTTTAGAAAGTAACAACCATAGGATCTACTGAGACCACATTGTGCTTACTGACCACACGGCAACCCACAATAGACCGGACATCATTCTCGTAGATAAGCGGACCAAGGACGCCACGCTGATCGACATCGCCATACCCAACAACCACAATTTGAAGATCAAGCACGCCGAAAAAATCGCCAAATATCGAGATTTACAAGAGAAAATCCGGCAATAATGCGGAATGGAGAGAGTAAGTACAAGAACGGTGCCAATCATTGTGTCATCAACAGGACTCATTCCAAAGAACCTGTTAATAAACATCAAGGAACTCGTATTGAGCGAACGTCTCTTCAAATTGATGCAGAAAGAAGTACTTCTCTCAACAGCCCGTACCGTCTGAAAATTTGTAGGAAATCCGTAGATGAAACCAAGGACCCGATAACATGAAAAGGGTTCCCTCAGAGCTTAATCATTTTGATATCCGGGATATCTGGGATAAGTGAATGTTCCCATTAGAGGGAGTGCGAATGCCGTAAGGCTCAATCACAATAATAATAATAATAATGATACCTAATCATAATAATCTAATTAAACAGTGAGGTTACTACATGATCTCCGCCACTGGTTCGAATAATTTATTTAAGCTTCTAAGGCACTGATACTGAAATGGTACAAAAATATTAAACTTTTTCTAAAAACATATTATGCTATAGAGAAGAACGATATTTTATTTGAATTATTTTAATACTATGCATATTGATAACGCTGGATTTTGCAATAATACTAGTATAAATATTTTTTGTATTTTATTATTATGGTGATAATAATTCTAAAGTTATAAGTGTACACGAATATCGATACCAAATATAATTTTACTCTCTTCATAAGATAATTATTTTTTGATTTAAACGATCTTTTTCGCAACGAGACTGAATGCTTTCAAATCAGTATACGGCCCTATATCCCTCCTTAGCGTAGGCAAAAACAAATCACTTAAATCTGTTAAAAAATAAAGAACATATTTAGTTTCAAACTAGTGTCCACTTTAACTTGGCACGCACGGTGTAAACACTTTTTTTATTGCGGAAACGTGTGGGATCTTCTGACTTTCAAGGGCAGGAGTGGTATGTATGATTTTATTCATAAGTATTTAAATACTACATTAAATAAGTTTATCTTAGTTAAATTAGAATAGCCTTAGGCCAACGTTTTAATCTGTGTAGCGTTTGCTTATACTTAGACGATATGTGATTATTATAATTTAATTATTTATTTAAATACCTGATCCATCTGCACTGAATATAGCCCTGTGTTCATCTAATTGTCTAGCGCTACAAAGAGGCGTGTCTACTTCAATAGTGTTGTTGAATTGTGCATAGTCTACTTCATATTCTCCGGAATCTTTTTTGAAAGTTATGAGCGACTGGAACCTATGGCCCCATAGGATTTCGGAAGGCAGGTAACTCGATCGAGCCTGGGTCGTCATTCCTGTTGATTCTATTACACCCTCTGAAATTTAAGAATATTATATATAAGTCAACTGTAGTATTTTTCGGCACCTGAGAAACGCTGATATGACACAACCCGAAAATGTTTCCTCAATTTTGGAGATGAGGTGTTGCACGGCAATTAATTGAAAGGATGGAACCGTTCTTGTTTCAAATATCTCTAGGTGAAAATAAGGGCGGAAGACTTGTAATGAAATCAAAAATGACCTGTTACCCTATCAAGTTTATATACACTAAGGAAACTCACCTAGAATAACAACAATTTCAAATCGCTCCCTTAACAAATCAGTGGCAGACATGTTATAGAGCGGCGACTTGCTATCAATTTTGTGAACAACTGTGGTAGGCCAAATAAAAAATATTTTGTCTTCGTCTCCATCGCCACCAACCTGAAAGTTAGATATGCTAATTAAATATAAGAAAAGCAAGCTATAACATGTTAATAGAAGTAGATGGCTGGTTTTGAGTCCACCGTCAGCGGTCACTACTTGTCAAAAAATCAGATTTAATTTTAATCCACGTAGATGAAAATGACATAATATGACGTGTTTCACAGGTGACAAGTGACCATTGACGCCTTTGCAAATGGCATACCTCACGTTGCCTGACGTCAGCATGTTCCAAACACCTTCATAGAATTTAATTCAAAATATACTACTAGAAAAACGACAAGAATATCTCATGAGCTGTTCACTAACTTGAACCAATCACAGTTAAGTTCTGGCAAAATCTGCACTATCATTATTTTATGGAACTTATAGAATCTATCTACCACTCGCTTATCAATTAGGCGCAGAAATTATACTGAGTGTATATCGCATATTGCACCAAAGTTTGGGAAGCAATATGCAGGGTGTTCGAAAATTAGACGTAGATACTTTAGAGGGCGATTCCTTGTTAAAAAATATGGAAAAAAGTTTCGATAAACATGGGTCCGGAAATGCCGAGTTTTCAAAATACAGAGGATGTTAAATTAAAAAAAAAAAATTATTAATGTCTTAAAAAATGTGTTCTGTTCTGTTGAAATTTGGCAATGTTATTTATTGTATTAAGAGGCTAATTTAGCTCTAAATAGATTAAAATTATTAAGTCCAGTGGCGTACCGGGGGGCACCTTAGCGAATATTATTATCAAAATAATGTACGCCTGTAACCTTTATAACTTTAATATATTTTGTTTGATTAAGCAACTAAAAATTCAACTTCTTTGCCTTTTCTTGACTCTTGAAAAAAAAATAAAAACCGTTTTGTTGCATGTCACTGGACAAAATTGGTTTATCAAATTTTGCTAAAAACAATCACAAGTGCGTTCCAAAACAAATAATCATTTCTGCATAGAGGTTTTATATTTGCACGTCAGTTCTTTTAGAAAAGAGTTAAACACGTAATTTCAACGGAATCGTTCAATGGATGTTTAAGATATTAATAAAAACTTTTTTTTTTAAATTTGGAAATGTAATAAAATGGTCTTTATTTTTTTTCTCGAAAACGAAACAAGATACGAAAACAATTCTACAACAAAACTGTTGTAATGCTAGTTGTTTAATACGAAAAAAAAAACAAAATTTTAGTAAAAAAGTCAGTGTTTTGTCAATAATATTCGATAAGATGCCTCCTGATACGCCATTGAACTTGGACTATTTTTATTCTAAATAAGCCCCATATTATTACAGACAATACTACCAAATTTCAACAATCTATGGATAATTAAGATATTAATAAAAACCGAGATTTAAAAAAAAAGTTAGGAAATGTTTTTTTCTCGAAAACGAAATAAGATACGAAAACAATTCAAGAAGCAAAAATATTGTATTTTTAGTTGCTTAATACGAAAAAGTATAAAATGTTTTAAATAGTCAGTGGTTCACACTTTTTTGTCAATAATATTGGGTATGTTGTCTCCCGAGGCGCCACTTCATAGTTTTATTTTTATTAAGGCTAAATGAGCCCCATATTATCACAAACAAGACTACTAAGTTTCAACAAAATCGGTCAAATGGATATTTAAGATATTAATAAAAAAACTATTTAAAAAAAAAGTTTGGAACGGTTTTTTTTTCTCGAAAACTAAGCCAGCTACGAAAGCAATTCAAGAAATCAAACTATTGTATTTTTAGTTGTCCAATACGGAAAAAATATAAAATGTTTAAAAAAGTCAGTTGCGCGCATTTTTCTTGTCAATAATATTCGGTATGACGCCCTCCGAAACGCCACTGAACTTTATATTTTTAATCTAATTAAGACTAAATAAGCCCCATATTACTACAGATAACACTACAAAATTTTAACAGAATAAGTAAAAGGATATTTAAAATATTAATAAAAACCGGTTTTATTTTTTAAGTTCGACACCCTGTATCTTGAAAACTCTGTATTTCCGAACCCACGTTTATAGAAAAATTGTTTCATATTTTTTAACAAGGAATCACCCTCTCAAATATCTTCGTCTATTTTTCGGACACACTGTATTATAACTCGGCAATTAATTTTTCAAATAATATAATTTATAATTATTTAATTATTTTTACAATTAGAAAAATATAGAAAAAAATGGATCAGTACCTTTACCTTCAGTTCAGTCTGGAAAAACGGCAAATGCTCTCCTTCTTTGGTAACTTTGTGTTTGATAAGTTGCGCCCTTACGTGAGCTTCTATAATATGACTTTTTCTCATATCTCCAACTCTGCAAGGAAAATTCTAATTACTACCACTTTAAATTCAGTGAAAAATCTGATAGCTGTCCGGTGAATATCGAAACCCCGAAATTGAGTATGGATGTGAAATTTTGTTGGTAAAACTAAAGAGGATTATGATATATTTATTTCTCGCTTTAGATAATTTTTAGACCGATTTTCACATAGTTCGGTATCTTGGTTAATAACTATGGTTATAAGAATTAAAAACTCACCAATTATATAAATGAAGCATGAAACCAGGGCAACTGACTATGATCAAAACGTCGCCATGACAGGAAGCATTCTGGAACGCGCATATGGAAAAGAGGAGGAAATATGAAAACAAATTCAAATAAAGAAGAACAGATAGCTATGGGAAAGCTCCTGCAAGACAAATGAAAACAGGAAGACGGTAGGGTCGCTCTAAAGGAAAGACGGGTCTTGGGCTACTTTGGGGGAAAAATTATAGACTCCTGCTTGATGAACCTTTCCCATGGGGTGTGGAGTACAGAAGATCAAGACCCAGAATCGTGCCAGAACTAGATACTGAACTGCAAACTGAGCGAACATTTAGTGACTGACAGGGCTCTCCTTTGGGCACCTCATATTTCAAGCCCAATAAGTCAGCAGATCCCAATCTACATGAGGGCAAATACATATTGACGTCACCCATCAGAAGGCTGTTCAGAACAAGCGTGGTATTAAGCTACGTCCTGATGACTTCGAGGGTGGCAAGAGTGCTATATATATTCCCAAGCCGGAAAAATTATTACACTGCTGCCAAATCCTTTAGAGTGACCAGCTGGACGTGCTCTTTGATCAAGATATTGAAGAGTATAGTAGATAGTTCGATAGCGCAATGGTTGAGAAAAACCTCCAACGATATCCTATCCATAAGAACCAGCACGTTTACGGCAAGGAAGTGTCAACCAAAACCATCCTCATGCAGTAGTGAAAAAAGAATTAAAATGCTATCCTTCAACAAGTACAACGACCACTTGACAGTCAGTAGGAAATTAGCCAAAAAATCCCATCAAGGAAACAATGGTTTGAAGGCGACATAGGATTTTTCGCTTACCTTCGCTAATGGTATACCAACTACGGCACCATTTAGCTAGATACACCACGTTTTTCCTATCAGATTAACACGCGATCCTAAAGATAAGCGTACAGCGAGAAAATTAATAGGTATCAAGGGCAGACATTAAAAATTCGCTTGGAGAGTCAAGCAGCCTTAAAAGCGGTTCAAGCATAGGGATAGCTCAGTGCTGACTCGAAAATGCGTAGACGCCTCGGAGCGGATCACGATGAGGTATTATGCCGAATTGATTTTTCCTTCTAGACAAAGTAGAATTTCTGGCAATGAACCGGCGGACGAAGTCGCACGTCAGAGAGTTGGAACCGCCAATTCTTGATTTTACTAAAAAGCAAGTTAGCAAGGCAGAACTCAGAAAGGGATGGGATACCGCCAAAGGATGTAGACAAGCCAGAACGATGCTGAAAACGCTAGAACGCTCTAAAACCGCAAGCTGCTGGATAAGGGAAGAAGCCACTCAACGGATTTACTGATATCCTTATTGGACGCTGCAAGCTCAAGAGACATTTTTCCATCAGATGTGGAGGGGATAAATAAACATTATTCCACTTTTTGGTGGAATACGATGCTTATGAAGACCTTAGAACTCAACTAGGTGAAAACCCTGGACTTCTTTAGAAGTTCAAGAAGGCTCCAACTGCAAGACGAAGGTAGATATCGGTCAGTGGAGATAGTGGCTAGTGAAGGGCCCATCGGACTACTACTATTACTCGATATACATCGCCTGCGTATTTTTATTATTAATTTCTCAGACAATTTTTGACAGTAGTTGTCATGTCAAAATTACCAAACTCGCTATAGCATGATTTTTGGAATATTTCCCTCAGGTGTAAAAAATCCCATTAGGGATTGCAGCTATCGGAAAAATACAGCGATAATTGCATTGTAGAAACCGAAAGAACACGGCGATAATTGCATCCTACATCCTACGTATCTACGGTAATTCCATTTTAAACTTACGATGACAGCGACAATTTATAAATAACGTCAAAGGCAAAATATATTATGTAAAATGTCTCGTTTCTGATTGAAAAAAAAATCATATTTTTGCGTCTCCTTATTTTGTTTACAGTTACATGTACGTTTTTGTATTAAAAACGGATTTTTTTTTAAACCATGCCTTCGTTCGGGAAATATTCCCCCTTATTACACTCATGCATCAAAATAACCAGATAGTTTTGCATTGGAGCGTGTTGTCTTAGAGCCCTTTCACACGAGGATACTGTATACGAGATTCGCGTATGCGAGATACAGGTTAAACATACGTTCAAATGGACGAATGGACCCATTCACACGGCACGAGCGACGCATACAGTATCGGGGTTCCGAATTTTTGCATTCCGGCAACTTTAGCCGTCGGACGCTGAATGCGTATGTCGCATACAGAATTACCATTACGATATATGGAGGGTCGGTCAAGTTTGCCCCACATATTAAACAAATTTCAAAAATAAATGAAGCATAATTTTGCACACATTTTGCACAATTGAGCACACCGCAAATAAAATTTTGCACAGCCACACAAGGAAAACTAGAGCTGTTTTTTTTTATACGGGGGACAAACTTGACCGTTCCCCCCCGTCTGTTACAAAATTTGAAAATTTTGATGCCTCTCGATTTGGCAAATTTTGCACGATGTTGCGCACCTATTTTCAAATTTTGCACATTTCTCTGAGGAAAGTTATGAGGTGTTAAAAATTTGCATTTTCCCCCTCGTTTCTCAAAATGTGGAACATTTTGATGCAGCTAGGTTCAACTAATTTTGCACACCAATTTTCAAATTTAGCACACTTTTCTGGGGAAAGTTATATGCGGCTAAAAATGTACATCCCCCCCCCCCCCCCCCCCCCCTTTGTCAAAACGTTGAAATCTTTTAATGCTGCTAGGTTCAACTAATTTTGCACACCTATTCTCAAATTTTGCATACTTTTCTAGGGAAAATTTTCCCCCACAAAAGTGTGCAAAATTTGAAAATTGGTGTGCAAAATTAGTTGAACTTGCAGCATCAAAATTTTTAAACTTTATGACAAACGGGGGCGGAAAATGCAAATCTTTAACACCTCATAACTTTCTTCAGAAAAGTGTGCAAAATTTGAGAATAGCTGTGCAAAATTGTGCAAAATTAGTTGAACCTAGAAGCATCAAAATTTTTCAACATTTTAACAAACGGGGGGGATAATGCAAATTTTTAATACCTCATAACTTTCCCAGAAAAGTGTGCAAAATTTGAAAATAGGTGTGCAAAATTGTGCGAAATTATTTGAACCTAGCAGCATTAAAAAATTTCAACTTTTTGACAAACGGGGGGAAAGTGCAAATATTTAATACCTCAACTTTCCCCATAAAAATGTGCAAAATTTGTAAATTGGTGTGCAAAATTGTGCAAAATTAGTTAAACTTAGCAGCATCAAAATTTTTTAAGTTTTTGAGAAACGGGGGGAAAATGCAAATCTTTAACACCTCATAACATTCCCCAGAAAAGTGTGCAAAATTTAAAAATAGGTGTGCAAAGTTGTGCAAAATTAGTTGAACCTAGCAGCATAATTTTTTTTTCACATTTTGGCAAACGGGGGGGGGGGGAATGCAAATTTTTAACATCTCATAACTTTCCCCAGAAAAGTGTGCAAAATTTGAAAATACTTGTGCAAAATTGTGCAAAATTTGCCGAATCGAGTGGCATCAAAATTTTTCAATTTTGTAACAGAACGGTCAAGTTTGCCCCCCGTATAAAAAATAGCTATAGTTCTCCTTGTGTGGGTGTGCAAAATTTTATTTGCGGTGTGCAAAATTGTGCAAAATGTGTACAAAATTATGCTTCATTTATTTTTCAAATTGGTTTAATACGGGGGGCAAACTTGACCGACCCATATATGGACCTGTTCAGACGTGGATACTTTTGCAACGGAGAATATATCATAGACGCAGGATATTTTTCAATACAAATTGAATCGTCATAGGTATTATCTACTACGCGCTATAGTGATGAACCCAACGAATTCTTGGGTTAGACGTCGTTGGATGAACCTATGCACGGCCCTGCGACTATTTTAGTACTGATTGAAGAAATACGTGAATTCGCTGCAGCAGTCCAAGTTTTCGACCGCGATTCTGTATCTCGGATACGCGTATCTCGCATACAGAATCCTCGTGTGAAAGAGCTCTTAGAAAAACTGCATTCGGTCATTTTAATATTTTGGAAAAGAGCCCTCCACCTTGGGTGTCGGGCTCTTTCTCCAAAATATGAAAATGAACTCATGCAGTTTTTAGACAACACGCTGTCATGCAAAATTATCGGTAATTTTGATGCACTTGTACAATTACTTGATTACTTCCGATAACAGTTTTTGCATTACGAGTGCGATATGATTAGGTACAGTCACGAGTGGCAAATAGACCCGCGGCGGGCTGAGTTTAAAATGGATTTAAAAAAATACATCACTTTTGTATTAATGAAAAAAACCGCCAAACTTGTCTTGTGATATTGACCTAAACTTCCAAACTCAGTTTTAGTTTAGGGCGACAAATATTTATTATATAAGGGAAAACCTACTTGATATTAGCGCGAGATCTAGTAAAATGTTACGTTTCGCCTCTGTATAATACACCATTTTTTTCGTATAATAACCGTCGTAAAATATTGAATATCATAAAATCGGAAAATTAAGGGATGTGAAATATTACACTTCTATTTGGCTGTGTTAATGGTAGTAATATTAGGCGTTGCCCCAGTAACAAAGCAATAGGTATACTGTTCAAATAAATTGTTAGCTTAGTAATAATATCTATAGATATCCGCGAAAAAGATAGGGTACTTTTTTCCGCGGGAAATAGTAGTAAAGTTACTTTATTGCACCTATGAAGAAGTACGAAAAATAATCTTTATTGCCCTCACAGAGGAAAATATATTTAACGTTAACGTGTTAAATCACTTTGATTTCCGCTCAGTATAATACTGATTTTTTTGGTCAAAAACGTCCCACGCCATCAAATTTGTACATAGATAATGACTTCGTTTAAAATCCGAAAACCATATGCATTCAAGTCGGCTTTTGAGCATTTTACGTTTAAAATTGTGGGTAAAAAGAATGCCGATCAATTTATTTTCAATAATAATAATTATTAATGCAACTACCCACCTGAACATAAGACAAGGTACTCCATCCCTATGACTAATCACAGCGTGTCTCGAGAACAGCAACGTTTGGGTTCGCTTTTTGGGACGAGATAATTTGGCAAATACTACACCTACCATGAACGCCTGAATCATCACGCCTGCAAAGGTATGAGTAATTTAATTGATTGATTGGCGTATCTAAACTTACACTGCATTATATACGTTTATTTGTCACTATCAGAATGAGTTTTTAAATTTTAATTTCACCTCCATTTCCATATAAACCACGAATTATTTTTGTTCATATCAGTAGTATGCATGGCTGGGCAAAATTACTTTAGGAAACGATACGATTATGTTATCAAAAATTTTAATTAAATCAAAGTAACGCAATTTATTTTTCGGACTGCAAAAAAGCTAGAGTAGTAGAGCAAGCGCTAAATGACTATACAAATAGGTATTAAATACATATAGAGGAAAGGTTACACAAGACAACATACTATCTCAATAAAACTGAAAAACAATCCAGAATCAGTACTCTTGAAAATGCTGTAATAAAAATATACTTGTAAAATATACTAATATTAGTTAAAATATTTAATAAACATATTTTTATAAACATCCTGTATTACTTAAAATGCTACCCAACCGTCCGTGACATTTAGCTTAAACCCATGAAAACTGATACTCTAACATAAACAAATAATATGATCCAGAGATTGGGAGAGACCTAAAACAAGAACTAAGGCAGTGCAGTCAGGCAGTGAGTGCTAGCACTTTGGCCGATTAAGAACCATGTATATAGAGTGGTCATAGTTTACCTATGTGTGGTTGTTTTGTGTGAAATCATGTCGACATGTGAATAATAGTTTATATTGTTATTAAAGTCCATGGCAGGAGTTTTGATGATATACCAGAGTTTATTGCCGTTGGGCAAGGTATTACCAGGTTGTGGTCGATTGTGTAGCAATGACCGGGATGCCCTTTCGCGCGGATGCCTTCGAGTTGGTACTAGTGAGTTAGAAGGGCCCTCACCTGTCACCTCGATTGGCACACTTGGGTTCTAAGATCTCGGTATATGTTATCTTAGTTTCCGGGTGTTGAGATGCTTACTGTTTAGCGGCAGTGGAGCGTCTGGGGTAGCCCAAACTATTTCAGGTGACACTAGCTAGTCGTCGAAGAAAGAAGGTATATGTCTGACATTATATAATAATATAATATTGTGTAAATTGATGGTTATTGGATGAAGCAAGGGGACAGAGGTTCCCCGGTGAGTACACCTTATTTTTATCATTGTCAGTCAGTACAGTAATTGGTTAATATTTTTGTTTCATGGTCACCTCAATCTCTGGCTATATACCGGGTGGAGCTCGCTGAATGAAATACTCACGTAAGTGTGATCTTATAAAACACTAATTTTACATACTGGTCTGGATATAGCAAATAACATAGACGAGATAGAAAAAATGAGCTGAAAGATATTGTATTCACAGCTCAACAGATATGTTGGAGCTTGTATTTCTTTTACATATTTCTTGCCAATTTTTGGACGGAGTATCCAAAATACCTATTTCGCAAAAGCTGTTAAGGATAAAACGAAACAAATGTTTTACCTGCAATTGCTTGAATACATAGCACAAAAATAGCTTCCGGACATTCTTCAGTGGTGGCTCGGGTACCAAAGCCGATGGTATGTTGCGTTTCGACGCTGAAAAGGAAAGCCGAGGTGAAGCTATGGACGCCGGTTAGGCAAGGGGTTGTAGGTTCAGTTCCATTCTAAAAAATTATAAATTTAAAAAGTGTTCTCGATAATAATTATTCTAACAAAATAATAGTCTGGTATTAATCGAATCATAATTACTCTCTGTGAACTATAATAGTAAAAATAATATGTTAATATCTAATGATACCTACATCCTTATAAAACAACTTCTTTATATAACACAAAATAATTATTGGACGATTTGAATTTAATTAGCATACATTCTCGTAAGTAAAATTATAAATATTTAGTAAACATTGGGTGTCGTAATATTATTAATAAATTATTTAATTATAGATATTAATGAACCTGCTCTAACGTCACTGCTATTTTAATGTGGCTAATATTATATTATATTAATAGACTTTTGATCGAACTGCATATACTTACCAAAATATCATCTTCTATATTTAAGTCACCGTGAGTAAATACTATTAGCCACCATATCAGTGCGAACAAAAGCCATGACAAGAGGAAGTTCATGGCAAAAACTAAGAGCGTCCATCTCCACTGGGCGTCTACTAGTGTTGTAAAAATATCCTGAAATTAAATATAGTTATAGTGTGCCTGCTCGCTTGGATGTACAGAGTGTTCCCATTTTCGACACTTTTATAGGGTACCTTGGTAAAAAAACTATCGGACCTAACCTCATTTTTTAAAATGTATCTTTTAATCTAAAAAGATATTATTTTAAATTCTCTTATCAAAAATATGAATATAAGCGATTTATTTAAACTTATTTACTTTAAACCAGTTTAATTTAATTTTTACATTTTTGTTTGTGAAAATGACTTAATCAATTTTGAATAATCTGATATGATATCAGTTACCATTAAAAGTGATAAAAACGAAGAAATGGCCCAAAATTTTTGTTCGCTATCCGGAAAGACGGCAATCATTTGAATATACTCCGACGACTCGACTGGAAGATAATTTAAAAACATACGGCTCTTTTATGAAGACGCGATCAAAAACTTATAATACCTAAAGAAATCAAGGAAAATGAAGAAATAAGCGTCTTAGAGGCCCTTAACCAGGTAGAATGATGTATCCTGTGCTAGCTTTGAATAGTAGTAGCTCAACTTTTATTGAAGTGAAAACTCCTTTTGGCGCGTTTAGCACTTTCTTTTATTGTCTTGAATTTGATATTTGCAGATGTTAGTTTGTAAAAGGTTAATAGGGAATCTCATCTTGGTGTAGCTTTCACTTTTGTCTTGCGGTCTTAATTTTATTCTCTAAAATCACTTTGAAATTTTAGGAACAAAAATCCACCTCCGTCAGAAATATAGCAACTAAAACTGGAATTTCAAAATCTAAGGCGCAAAGAATTTTAACGTCCATTAAATAGTTTCCTTATATGTTGTTAATATTACCGAATATTTGCACCCTGGTGATGGAGTGAGAAGATTGGAATTTTGTCACTGGTTTCTAAATAAATTTAACGAGGATCGTTCTTTTCACAAAAAATATTTTGGTCAGATGAATGCCGAATTACAAGTTGCGGTGTTTTTAACCGACATAATGAAAGACATTGGAACTCCACAAATCCCCACATGGTACTACCTGTTCGTCAATATACGTGCCCGTGTGGGGTTGTTAGTCCTCCATCGGGCGCCTCCCCAGGTGACGGGTGGCGGATAGGGGAATGCCTCCAGATATGAGTGGTACCGGGGAAATAAAATACCCGGGGCGGACCAAAACTAGCAGAAAGCGTCTGCCTTCAGAGAAGCGGCTTTCAACAGCGTCTGTACTCCAGGTTAGGGGCGGCTGATACTATACTTAGGAAAGCAACGGGGAATTACCTAAGCTTATTTATCCCCAGGACAAACATCATGATTATGGCTGATAAATGCAACGGCCCCGAGTACGGGCGCCCCTTAAATGGGGCGGGGGTGCTCTCCCGATCAGCTAGAATCAAGAGTATGTTTTCAGATCTAAGATCGATAGGGACATGGAACGTGAATAGTATGTACGAACCAGGGAAAATACATAATACCGTAAATGAAATAAAAAGATTAGGTTTAAGCATCTTTGGAATAAGCGGGTTCTGGGAGGACAACAATAATAGGTGATCATGTAGTATATCACTCAGGAAATGATGATGCCTACCACCGTAATGGAGTGGCAATAATTGTTGCACCAGGTGTAGATTGAGTGATTTTGAACGTGGTTCAACATTCAGATAGAATAATGATAAATATCAAAATATCAGTAAACTTAAATGTAATACAAGTACATGCATCAACTCAAGATTATGAAGACGAAATTATCGAGAAATTCTACGAGAAACTAAAACTTTTACTAACATCCACAAAGAAACATGACGTCACAGTTATCATCGGCGATTTTGACGCTAAAATTGAAAAGGGGCAATGTGAGGATGTGATAGGAAAATATGGTCTGGGATCGAGAAACAGCAGAGGAGATATAATGGCTACGTTCTGTCTAGAAGAACAATTTGTGATCGCTAATACTTACTTCAAACTGCCGAAACGACGTTTATATACTTGGAGATCACCAGCAGATACACCATAAAGAGTGATCCGTAATCAAATTGATTATATTTGTATTAATAACCGTTACAGGAACTCCTTAATATCAGCAAAATCATACGCAGGAGCAGAAGTACCGTCGGATCATAATCTTCTTGTTGGGAAACTAAGAATACATTTAAAAAACATGCTTAAAAGTGGAAACAAAAGAACAACGTTGGACAGGGAAGAGCTATCAAACGAAACCATCAGAGAAGAAATAACAGATACTCTGGAATGAGAAATGAAAGCAATAACAAACAACACAAACAACATCGAAGAAACTTGGAACGGAACGAAAAACATACTGAGAAACATCCAAGAGACTAAGCTGAAACAAAAAAGAAGAGAGAAAAAGCAAAAGTGGATGACAAGACATGCTAACCCTAATGGACCACCGAAGAAAATTTAAAAATACGGACCAGAGAGAATATAAAAGAATCCAGTTGGAAGTCAGGCAGAAGATACGAAAAGCAAAAGAGTACTCTCACAAACAAGAATTCGGTAATAGAAGAATATGAGAAAAAATATGATAATTTTAACCTACATAAAAAACTAAAATAATTAGCCAGTATTAAAAGGAAACACGCACCACAAAACCTAGATGATAATAACGAAAAAAGATAACACACATTAATGATCAGCTACAAATGTGGAAGGTCTACGTCTCAGAACTGTCCCAGGATGACAGAACCGAGCACCAGGTTATCCCAGCAATGGTAGGCCCGTCAATCACAAAAGAGGAAGTGGCCCATGCTATAAAGTTATAGCAAAAAGTGGAAATCCAATGGCCCCGATAAAGTAAATGTTGAGATATTAAAACTACTAGGAGAACATGGCTTGACTGTGCTAACGGACCTATTTAATACCATCTATGAATCAGGGATAATACCAGCAGATTGGCGAAAATCGACGTTTGTTATGATTCCGAAGAAAAACAGAGCAGTGAAGTGCAACCAATAACGAACCATCAGCTTAATGAGCCACGTTTTAAAAGTGTTCCTGCGGGTAATATATGGAAGAATATATAGAACATTAGAAGAGAAAATCAGTGGTACCAACTTTGGCTTCCGAAATGGCATAGGGACGAGAGAGGCATTGTTTGGGGTTCAGGTGTTGGTCCAAAGATGTAGAAACGTCAACCACCCGGTGTGTTCGATATTCCGAAGGCATCTGGTATTGATGATAAAGACACACGAATAATTTATAATTTATACTGGCAACAAACAGTAACGGTACGGTTGGAACAACAGCTGTCAGAAGAGATAAATATAAAAAGAGGCGTAAGACAGGGCTGTATTATTTCACCTTTACTTTTCAACCTATATTCGGAGACAATATTTAACGAGGCCCTAATGGATTCCACAGAAGGCATCGAGTTAAACGGCAAAATTGTGAACAGCATCAAATATGATCACGACACGTTAATTCTGGCTAGCTCGAACGAAGATTTACAAAACCTAATGAACAAGATAAATCACACATGCAAACAAGCCGGCCTTAGACCCATTTGTTGAAATAAAAATACGAATAGAGCGAGCCAGAGCAGCTTTCGTTAAAATGAAAAAGATCTTCTGCAGCCATGACCTTAACCTCGACCTTCGAATAAGGATGATACGCTGCTATGTCTTCTCAGTCCTGCTATATGGAGCAGAATCTTGGACGCTCACTGAAGCAACACTTAAACATCTTGAGGCGTTCGAGATGTGGATATACAGACGACTACTAAAGATTAGCTGGACGCATAAAATAGAAATACAGAAGTTCTTTCCCGAATAAGAAAAACTTTAGAACTCATTAAGACAGTTAAACGCCGCAAACTGGAATATCTTGGCCATATTATGAGGCATCCCGAAAAATATGAAATTCTACCTTTAACCATGCAAGGGAAAATTCTTGGTAAAACCTAAGGCAATGGTATGGAAGGTCAACAACCTCAGTGTTCCGAGCTGCAGTCAATAAGACCATGATAATGAATATGGTAGCCAACATGATGGCCAACCATTGATAACGGTCACGGCACTTTGAATAAGACAAGGTCGATTTGGAGTAAATGTAAGTTGTTTTTCGTTTTAAAATAAACTGGTGTATCGCTGTTCTGAAGAAAATTTAATTGCAAATAGATATCTGGACATACTCCAATCAAACCTTCTCGAAATCCTTGATGATATACCTTTAAATGAAGTAATAGAGATCTACTTTCAACAAGATGGCGCCCCTACCCATGTCGCTCTTCGAATAGGAAAGTATTTAAATACTAACATTAGAAACCGTTGGTGGCCACCAGGATCTCCGGATCTACTACCTCCAGTTTTTTTTTCTTTGGGGAGTGTTGGAAAATAAAATTTATAAAAAGTCATCTTAACCCGAAATCAACTTGATCAAATAATTCATGAAGCCTTTGCAGAAATTAAACCATTACATATCATGAAAGCCTTAAAATCTCTTCATAAGAGATGTCAAGAGTGCATTGAAAACAATGGAGGAGCTTTCGAACATCCGCGATGAAACTTTTATTTCGTTTTAAAGTTTCTATAGCTTCTTGTGACAACTATGTTTCTTACTTTCTTGTGACAACTATTTCTCTACTCTTTGTCTGTTAAAATATATTGTGTATACCTACTGTGGCTTAAAGTAATAAAGTTAAAATAAATCGCTTAGGAAACCAATATGTGTAATATTTTTGAAAAGATAATTTAAAATACTATCTTATTAGATTAAAATATACAGGGTGTTTCGTTTAAAAAAATGAGGTTAGGTCCGATAACTTTTTTACCTGACCCCGTATACTTAATCTGAAAACGGCAGATTATTCAACAATCATTATGAAGAAACTTTTCTATAAAATATTTTTCTGTATCTCTTTTAACTAAGAAAATATAGGTCATTTTGAAATTGACGATTTTTTGTTTTTCCCCCGTATCTCTTAAGCGAGCGAAAAATTACAAATTTTGATTTGAACATTTTAAGTTTGACCTAAAAAGGGGACATGACACCTATATTACTTTTTTGATAGCACTAACAATTACGAAGATACCCTATAAAAGTGTCGAAAATGGGACACTCGGTACACCATTCAAATATAAATTGAATTAGCCTAGTTTCAGCTTCGATTATATAACTACTAGGAGGGATACCAACCGAAACGTTGTTACATAAGTGGATCAAGAGAAAAAGGGTTCGAAAAAACTCAATGTGATTCACCTGTAAATATTTTCTTCTTCGTTTTGCTACATTTCCTTGAACTACGTTACAATCTCCATGTTTGAACACTACCCGTTTTCTAAGTCTTCTGGCATTAAACCTACTCTGTCTATATCTGGAAAAGAAACATTTAATTAGTAGTAGAAATTAACTAGGAAAATAATTATATAAAAACATTTGATATTAAATTACAAGAAAACTGGAACGATGATTCTTTTAGTGTACCTGGAGAGATATGGTCAAATCTACTATTCTTGATATAAACATTTACGATTAAAACTATAAGGTTTTTAGATCGCATGCCGTACTTACTGTAAAACGTATTTATTTAAACGGACACAATATATTTATCAGATAATGCTTTCTATTGACACTTAATATTTTGTTAACAATAAGATTATTAATAATAAAATTGCATGAACGTTTATAGCTTATTGTAATAATTGTTTTAGCGAATAAAACATAAAATCATAAATCACGTCTACTGGTACATACTATGTTTGGATGGATATATTTTCCCTTATTTTTGGAAATTGGTGTTTTTATTTGTATAAAAGTATCATAAGTTGTTACATGGAAATGAAGAAAGGAATAAAATTTGAAATATTTTATGTTGAACTGACTGAAACAATATATACTTTTTCTATGAACATACAAAAATATACAACTTTCGTCAGGTTTTAACTTAACCAAAATCATCGTTTCCGTCACCAGGAATAGACTATTTACTACTCACTAGTGACGAAAGTAAGTTATTAGAATTTAACATTATATATGCATCCTACCTAATTCAATTCTAGTAAATTATTGTAAATCACAATGGGAAAATACGATTTGGTATAAATATATATAACTT
>MU183237.1:53150-90852 GCA_016904865.1 Pissodes strobi | reverse complement strand
ATATCTATATATACCGCTTTATATAACTTAATAAAAGCAAAATAAAATTACAAAAATTATCGCAAATATGACAGAATGTTGCATCAACGAGGCGTACCTGTAGTACTTTGTTCGCGATTTGATGCCTTCAAACCGCTATATCAGTCCGAGTTTTCGTTAAAATTATTTGAAATTTATGTTTTTGAGACAGTCGAAAATGTGCTTAAATATACGAGCAGAAAAACTTTTGAACTTTTTATATAGCATAGATTATATTAAATTAAAGTTGAAAATGTGTATAAAAACTATATAAAACAATCTGTTCTATATTTTTAAACTAGACGTGAAACTCTTATGGATACATAGAGTAAAAAAGTAAAGTTTATGTTTTTGAGGAGTACAGTGCCATCAAATTAGCTTGTCCACATTTTAAATGGTTGTAACTTTGTTACTCCTTATTTTTCCGAACTGAATAAAAAAACATGTTGCAGGACTATCTGCCAAGTTTTTTTTGTCATGTATCGAATTGTACTATACAGGGTTAAAAAAAGTTATGCACCTAACTTATTTTTTTGGTAATGGAACACCATGTATATTGTTGCATTTTCAGATTCTACGCAAAATCCTAAAAAATATTAGTGTAACACACTATATGTCTATTGTCAGCCGTTTTCGAATTACATTTTATTAATTCTAAAAACCAAAGTGTTAACAATAAACAAGGATTATTGCAATACCTGGATTATTTTAATACCTATAAAAACTGCCCAACTTGGCAGCCATTTCTTTGCAGACATTTCTCATAAACTTTTATTGCCTGGCTTATGCATTCATAAGAGTTTCTGGCCTTTCTTTCAACTCTTTAATAGCATTCGAAATTCTGAGTTTCAGTTCTTCAGAGCTCGATTCCCGATATTCGTCGTTGAGGTATCTCAGTAACGTGTATTCTGTCTATTACATTCTTTCCTTGTCGAAAAAGAAATTTCATCGGTGTACAAAATGTTCTTTAAAAGAATGCGATCCTTATGGTACCAATTAAGAAACATTCCGCAAAACTCTCGTCGGCAATGGTCGTCAGTAAATTTCGAGACATTGCAACATGTATGTGCATTGTATTTGATGTGTTTCTTCAAAACTGTATTAACGGATCCAAAACTGATGCCAGTTTCTTCAACACAAGCACTGATAGAGGTTGTCGGATTTGCTTCAAAATATCCTAAGACATTAATTTGTCATCGTTTATTACCCGAGAATTTCGAACCACATATTTAAAATTTAATATACTTCTTCAACTAGCTTTGTATTCAGTCTTGAGAAAATCCGTTTCGAGGGAACCGTCGCTCGTCCTGGAACACTCCTGACATTTATATTGCAGTGTAAAAACACTTTATGTAATATAACGAATAAATAAACTAAACATATCCCCTACGTGCAGCTGCTGCACTTTTGTTTCTTATTAAAAATATTCGAAGTATATCAGAATCAACCTTATCCTCAGTTCTATACTGGCGAAATACCATAATGACAATTAAGAAAAAAAACGAAAATACAGTAAACTTGACACTGCTTTGTAGCTTGACAGAACAAAATATTGACGGATTATATTATTGTTGAAACCTGTGTGCGTAACACCTGAGAACAGTTGCTCTACTAGAGCTGCATTTCAATTTACGTGGAAAATATGTTTGGAAATTCAATAATTCGAAAACGGCTGACAATAGACATATAGTGTGCTATATCAATATTTTTTAGGATTGCGCGTAGAATCTGAAAATGCAATAATATACATGGTGTTCGATTACAAAAAAAAAGTAAGTTAGCTGTATAACTTTTCTAAAACTCTGTATATCATAATTCGATACACGACAGTAAAAACTTGGCAGGTAGACATACAACATGCTTTTTGATTCATTTCGAAAAAATAAAAAATAACAAAGCTACATTCATTTAAAATGTGGACAAGCTAATTTGATGGCACTGTACATGCAAGAGAGCTTTTGAACTTTTTATATATGATAGGTTTTAACAAAATAAAATTGAAAATATGTATAAAAACCGTATAAAACAACATAAGTATTATAAATTGTCTGAAGACTGAAACTAAACAAGAAACTTTTATGGTTGTTCAGGAATAAGGATTAAAATTAGTTGAAATTTAATTTTTGAGGGAGCCGAATTAAAAGGCTTGAAAATATACAAATAGAAAGGGTTTTGAACTCTTTATTTGAAATAGTTTTAACCTAACTTGAAAATTTGTAAAAAATATATGAAACAATGTATTACATAATCTGTCGGAACGCTGAAACTAAACATGAAAATTTAACATGGGAATAAAAGCAAAGAAAGTTGTAGAATTTTCTTTGATAAAGATTTTCAATCAATGTTCTTGAGACAAAAGTTAAGGAGTCTAAGTTTACAAGCAAAAAGCTTTTAAACATTTTTTTCTTCAAACGTCAGTAAATCCGTCATTACTCGACTGTGTAGGCGGCCGTTTCGTTTTTCCTCCGCCGGAGCTTTACTTTTCACTTTTCCGCCGGCGGAGGTAAAAGTGTTGTCATAGCAACATAGTTACAATACAAACAGACAACAAAATAAGCGTCAACAACTCAAGATTTATTAAACTACAATTTGTATTTATCACTCAATTTGTGACTGCATTTCTAAAAATCACTAATTTAGGAACAAATTGGTTATTATTTAATCGAACTTACTCAATAACTGCTTATCAATACGGAATTAAAACGCAATCGGAGACGCCATCTTAAAAAAATAATTATTGTTGACAGGGTCCACTGACAGCTTTATGTTAAATTCATCGACACCGGTCTAAGCAAGGCCACCTACGACCGTGGTCTAAGCCGCCTTGCGAACCCATTTATCTTTCATAATAATTAGATATTATTACTATTAAAAAGAGATGTTTTTGCATTAATTTGTCGACATTTTAAGAAAAAACAGCATATTTTATTTGGAGGAAAAGTTACTTTTCATGGCTTGCTCTCTATTACCAGCCTCACTCCGTTCGGCTGTTAAACACGAGCGCGCCATGAAAAGTAGCACTTTTCCTCCATATATAATAATACACTATTTTCTTCAAACGCCAGTAAATCCGTCATTACTCGATTGTGTAGGCGGCCGTGAAGTTTCGTTTTTCCTCCGCCGGAGCTTTACTTTTCACTTTTCCGCCGGCGGGGTAAAAGTGTTGTCATAGCAACATAGATACAATACAAACAAATAACAAAATAAGCGTCAACAACTCCCGATTTATTAAACTAAAATTTGTATTAAACACTCAATTTGTGACTGTATTTCTAAAAATCACTAATTTAGAAACAAATTGGTTATTATTTAATCGAACTTACTCAATAACTGCTTATCAATACGGAATTAGAACGCAGTCGGAGACGCAATCTTAAAAAAATAATTATTGTTGACAGTGTCCACTGACAGCTTTATGTTACATTACTATAGCAACAACCTGTGCCTATTCACCGACACCGATCTGAGCCGCCTTGCGAACCCACTTATCTTTAATAATAATTAGATATTATTACTATTAAAAAGAGATGTTTTTGCATTAATTTGTCGACATTTGAAGAAAAAACAGCATATTTTATTTGGAGGAAAAGTTACTTTTCCTCCATATAAAATAATATACTATTATATGGCATAGGCTTTACTAAACGAAACTTGAAATATTCTATACAAACTATATAAAACAATGTATTATATAATCGTTCAGAAGAAATGATTTTGAGACGAATTAAAGGACTAAAATATATAAGCAAATCAGCTTTTGCACCTTTTTATATAACATAAGTTTTACTAAACTAACTAACTAAACTGGAAAATGTATAGAAAGCTATATAAAATAATATGTTAAAGAATAAGAAGAATGACGTTAACCCTGCAGCTTTTATGGTTACCTAGGAATAAAAATATAAAATATTTGAAATTTATTTTTTGAGACAGCCGTAAAGACCTTAAATATACAAACAAATAAACTTTTGAACTTTTTTAGACGATTATGCTTTACTGAAATAAACCTAAACATTTGTCTACGACATATATAAAACAATATATTATATTAGACGTGAAGCTTTTATGATTACACAGGAATAAAAATATTTCCAATTTATGTTTTCAAGAAAACCAAATTAAAGAGTTAATATACAATAAACTTTTGACATTTTTTTTATATAACATATCTTTCACCAAATTAAACTTGATAATAGATATAAAACCATATACAATAACATACGTATATAAGCTGTCTGAAGCAGTGTTTCACATCAGCCTTTTTGAAGTGAAACTTCTTTAGTGAGGGTAAGTCCGAAAAAATTAAAATCAAATGAAACGGAATTCAAAGTGAAACACTTTAATGAAGTATGTTCCAGTATAACTAGAGGGCTGAAATTTTCCGGACATGTAGATCAGGAGAGGGGGGGGGAAGGAAAAACTAAAATATTTAATTTCGGAGAACTGGAAGAGCTATGGGGAGGAAATTTTTATGGTAGGGGCGCGTCATGGGGGGTACCTTTGACCAAATGGGGGTGGGGACTTGAGCTCTAATTTAAGGGTGAATTTAGGTGAAAAAACCGTCTTTTGCCGATATTTCGGCAACGAATACCAAATACCCAAAATTTAAAAAAAAAATCGGAACAAATTTAAAAATCGTAAAAAATTGTTCGGAAAGTTAATAAAACTATTATTCAACGAAATAAAAAAATGGTAGAGAAACGCTGTTTTCGGCGAAAAAAGGGCGAAGGAGTTGAGCTACAGGGTCGGGGATGACAAAAATGAAAAGAAAAAATCCTTTATGAAAAAATAAAATAAAAAAAGCAAAAAAAACTTACAAAAAGTGTTGAAACCAGGGGCAAAAGGTGAGAAAAAAAAAGCTTAAAAAATAGAGACTCGATTCCTAATAGATCTTTCAGAAGTTTCACTTCAGTTGTGTGCTTATAAAGATGAGGCATATATTTTTTTTCTAAAAACCTCTCTTTGATCCTACTTGATTGATTCCACTTGGAAATACATTTATAGTAAAAAGTATGCAAGTCGACCTGAACTCATTGGGAAAGTCTTGATATCCTATTAAGTCAGATATTTTTAATTTCAGTTTAAGAAATTTTACATTATTACTTTGGTCGGGAAAGCTTTGATTGCAAACCGTTGCTTATAAATAACTTCCATCTGAAGCAAAGAAATAAAAAATAATGAAAGATTGATTCTTGTGTGTCTAGAACAAGTTTTTTTCATTAATAAAAAGTAAATTACTAATTTACTTTTCGTTAATCATTAAAATTAAAAATCACAGCCATCTCAATCATAAAAATTAAAAATCACCGTAATCTCCTGGACTACCGTGTTAAAAAAGAAAAAAATAATTTTTAAGTAAATTAGGTAATTTTTCGGAAATTTCTGTGAATGTATGCAATTATAAAATAAGTATTTTAATACATACATACATATATACAGTAAAAATATTGTGCGAACCCTTTAACCAATTTTAAAATCACCCAAATGTGTAGCAGGAAATATGGTGAAATCATTATCAAAAAAGTTATTATATAACGAATTTGTAATTATGATTTGAAAAATATATCAATATTTTACATTTTAACTCACCAGCGCTATGGAATAAGCAGAAAAATTAAAATCTTTTAAATATTAGTTATTACATACTTTAAGTATTGTTATCAATAACTTATTAAAAAAATTATGTGTCTGGCCTTTATAAGAATACAACTGAAGTGAAACTTCTGAAAGAGATATTAGGAATTGTTTTCATTTATTTTTAGTTTTTTTTATCCGCGACCCCTCTTAGATTTTTTTAAAAGGTTCACGACCCCTCGTCCCAAAATGCGCCGAAGGCGATGTGCACAGTTCTGGAGACTACGCCCAAATTTTGACAAAATTTATCAATAACTATTGCGTAATTTTCCACCTTGCCAATGCTATTATGATAACTCAGCAGGGTGAGATGATAATTACCATTACCACTCGAAACAACTGCTTAAAGGAATATATTGTAGAACTTAACAGAAGTGATGTTACTTTTTAATAAGTATATATTTAAGGTGATGACTGGGCCTGCATCCACGTAACAAGTTTTATTATTCTTCACTTGGCGGAGTTTTTATCAAATTCACTCTTATATTTAACTTATTCCCGGCTTCTACCTCGATCTGCAGAAAAGTTTAAACTTTAATTTCACAGAGATAACTAGAAGCAAAAATATCACTAATATTTGAGAAGGAAGCATGGAAAGTTTAAGATACAAATGTCGAATAGAACACCAAATCCGAATCAACGATTTTCCTGAAATATATCGCGCCCTGAGGAATCACTTCGAAGCTCCAAAAATTCACCTTGCACTTCATCAACATTTCACAGATTCAATGAAATTAGTTTCCAGCTTATGCTGTTCAGGGAAATAACGTTGAATTTTAGATTCAAGAGCTTGAAGGTGATCATTAATTTCCTCTGTAAGATTATCTACAATTATTCTTGTCTCTGGTTATTCAGCTTTGATGCAAAGGCGTTCAAACATGGCAAAGTTTCTAAAATGTACTTTGCGGCAGCAGTTTTGCAGTTTAGTATGCTTGAATATTGTCTCTGAAGTCGATAATGTACGTTTCTTTATAACAGAGTTTGCAATCTAGCTTATTTAGCTGATATAAGATATCTGATAAATAAGTTACTCTTTGGATTCAGGTCACATTATCAAAGTGTGCCATAAGATCGTGTTTTCCTTTTATTTCTTAGAACAGTTTTTGTTCATTTTTCAATTCAAAAACACGATCAATAAAATTTCCATTTGATAACCAACGAACAGCAGTGAAGAAATAAAGACCTTCGTGATCAGAACCCACGTTTTTACATAGATCGGCGATAGTTTCAGTATCTGAAACATTTAAAATCTATTTCTTCGGAAAAAAAAAACGAAAAACTGACCTATTCTACGACCCAAAAATAGGGGGTATCTAAAAAAATTCGAAAAAAGAACAGTCCACACGCTAATACCAATTTATCCCAAAGAAATCTTTTTAGATTATCAGAAGAAAAAAAGGAAAACCGGCAATAGTGTCCATGTTGTTCAAAAATTTCCACGCCAGGATTTTGAGAAATCCATTTATTATTTCGAATATGATTTCGGGATTTCGAATAGATTCCTGGTGCGATTTCGAATTTCGAATGGATTTCAGATAGGATTTCGAAATTCCGAAATGATTTCCAATAGATTTCGTGATTACGGAAGGTTTTCAAAAGGATTTCGCCTGATTTTGGAGGGAAATATACAGCGATTTCGGGAGTTATCCGCCCCTCGCAAAATATATTTTTTCCAATTTCTGCATGTATCAATAATTTGACGTCGATTTTTTCATACTTCCCGATCTGGCAAGGAAAATTGTTATAGAACTTTTTTATAGCAGGGATCACGAGGTTTATGGATCGAGTATTTAGGAAGCATCCGCGTTACAGAACCAGTCATAAATACTGCCACGCGATTGGTCACATAAATAAATCTGATCATTTACGGCATGCGACATCTAGCCACAGAATCGATCCCTGAAATATCTTAATGCTGTTTTCCGATTGAATTCAGTTCAAATACACTAACATAACCAGCGATTTGTATGAATTATGAATTAGCTGTTATATGTGATTCAGCTGTCGCACTGTTGTTTAAGTTGACAAATGCAAATATTTTTAAAAGTTTTTTCTTGATTTCGGGCATGCCTGGGGTTAGTTTTGCTTGGTTGTATCCCCAGGGTGAGCCAAGCGAGCGGAGAGCCGTGCGTAAAGTGAAATATTAGTGGAATGATAAAATTTTACTAAACATCTACCACGTCTTTTTTACACACAAAATTAGTTCCATATACTAAATTATTGTGTTTAACACTTTCATCAATTTTAAAAATAAATTTGGTTGATAATTCCATTTTTGATTTTAATATTTAAAATTATTATATCGTGATAACTATGGTTATGACTTACGACTGTTTATAATCAGCTGAAACACGACGTAGGCAACTCTACCATCGAGAAGCGCCTGTTCGCCGGCGCCGGTAATAAACCAATCCAGAGCATCATTCGTGACTGGTTCTGTAACGCGGAGGTTTCCTAAATACGCTTACGGATCTGAGACTGATTTTTAGAAATAGCTATGCATGGACTGGCACATATACTTAAATTAGATTTTTTAAACTGAAAATCAAAAAAATCAATCGGATCTATGCGATCTTCGATATGTTCAACTCATAGCTTGGTTGCTCCAGATTATTCGGTTTTCCAATAATAAATTCATAAGTAGTGTCGTGTCAAAACTCGAAATAGCGCAGAGTTTAAATTCAACTAACTCATCCTGTATAAAAGCCACCATCATTTCCAAAGTATCTTCTAATACAGTTTTTGGTGTGGATTCTCGTCAAGTAATCGGTTTTTCTAAGAAAAATTACTTTTCGAAAATTGAAATAAAAACCTTAATTTTTTTACCTGTTTTTTTTTTCATTGTCCCTGAAATAGTATATTTCATTACCAGTCCGGAAACTAGGCTTTTCCTGTGCGCGCACGGCAGTTTCTGGTGTGAGGCGTAGCCGAACACCGCAAGTCGTGCAAGCACAGGAAAAGCTGTTTCTGGGCGTGTAATGAACGATATTTTTCATAATGCCTCTCTGAAATCAAAACATTAAATTATAACTTTATGTAGGTATCCAAAATCATGTCATAATACATTTTGTATTAAGATGTAAGCAAACGTCAAACTTGCAAGAAAAGCAATACAGGTATTTATCTAATATTCATCAAGCGTTGCTATGGAAATGTGTTTGTATGCTTTGTTGTAACTGAATAGGCAGCTAATTTTGACGTATTTGTAACAAGTAAGATCAGAATAAATAAAATAATTTTACTTAAAATTAGACTATTGACGCTAAAATGTACTAACTAGATTAATTTTGTAGACTGCATCGCTGTATAAATTTAACCCAATTTATTACACTTAACGCTTATTTTGTGACTAAATAACTGCAAATTTAGCACTTAAAATGAGGGAGGGGGAAAAGTTTTCCCGTGCGGGAGCACCGGAAAGACTTACTTTCTTTGCTCTACAGAGACGTCGAAAATTATAGTTTTCAGAGAGGTATTATGAAAAGTCCATTTTCGGACATTTTCGAAACAGAGAATTATTCAGAGAATGTTTCTCCTAAAATATCGAAGTTCTGTTTCAGTTATTTCGACCATTGCGACTTTTTTGGCGCTATTCCATCTTGATGAACCCCTTGTCGTATTTGGTAATGTATAAAAATGCTAACGGATCTTGCACATGGCGAATAAGAAAAGCATAAAAATGTTCTTAGGGATTTTGGCAAACAACTTCTAAATGGTACGATATTATACAAAAAGACAATTTCTGTTCGACTTTTTTAGAGTTTGCATAAAATATTGTATGTGTGAATTAAGGCAGTGCCTTTGCTATACTAAAACAGATTATTTGTTAAGCTAATTACATGCCTATATTTACTAAAAAAAAAACGTTTTTTTTAGTATGTTAAAGACAACGCACTTTAGGAGGCATGTTTATAGGAACTTGTTTATTTATTTTAAACGATGACTATTACTTCTCGTTATTAACATTGTTTTTAGACGCTGTATGTATTTTTGTATAAATAACGGTGTAGGAACCACTTCTTATTTTGACTTGTAAATTTCGACACTGATGATGACAAAATTTGCAAGTGGAAATAGTAAGTTCTTAATTATAAGCCATGAGTAATATCACTAAATACATTTACCAGAAATATTAAAACCTCAATTAGTCAATAGTATTCATTCAAACAATTGCAAGTAATTTAACTGTCCATTATTACTTTTATATAATTCGAGAAAACGATTGCAAACAATTCACATATTTCACGTCACGGATCTCAGTAATTTATTGGTTACACGAAATACAGTTGCGTTTTGGAATTTCATCAGGAGTTGCAATGTTATTCGCTATGTTTTTTCCTATAATGCAGGTATAATATAAAAACGCGAAACTGCTTCTTTTTGAGAAAAAGACAGTTTTAGATTGGTCTATATTACATTTTTCAATATTTGAAACATGTTTTGTGCTATTTGAGTCAGGATAAAAATGATGAGCAAATATCAAACATGATTCAGCAGTATTCTTCGAGGTATTCTTAATCTGCAACATTATATCATGTATGTAAGTCATTTTTATACAATTGTTTTGGACCCTCAATCAGTAATTTTTTCACGCAAACCTAAAATGAAACATTAATTGGAATTGAAACGAGTTTGAAAATTTTTAAAAATTCTAAACCGAAATGTGTTAATATACTTTTTTTTTCATTAGCACCACGCGACGCGACGCGATCGCCGACGCGCGACGTAACAATTTAACTGTTGAATTTTAATAAAACTAAGCATACTCATATTCCGCAAGTGTAACGTCAGATATCTCGGAAACTTCTTGTTCCCAAAAAACACATTTGCGCCTTCCTTTTTGGTCAGGAATCACAATAAACATCGTTATATTCACCACACTTCGTTTTTAGTATAAGACAATGCCCCCCTATTTAATCTAAATTTTTGAACTAGAGCACTAACGGCGACAGTTTTTCAGAAGTGATATTTATACCGATAGATAAGGAAAAATCGAGATATTTATAAAAAAAATTAAACCCAAAATACATAGATTTATAGTACTAGCTTTTTTGTTTATTTGATCAGTTCATGTTCATACAAAGTCAAGATATTGAATGAAATGTAGAGAATATTGATTTTTTCCGGTCCGCGAAGGATGTTGGGATTATGGGATTTGCCAATTTGAACTTTTATTTGGATACAAGCCTTATGGATTAAACTTTTACGCAGATCAGTGTCAGTGTTTTAAACATATTTTAGGATTTTTTTGCCTAATTTTGAAGTGGAGCTCAAAATAAATTATTACTTATTTAAAACAACTGCAATCGAACTCTGATTATATATGAAGATGCGTTTAGTCAAAAAGAGTGTGCTATGTGATTTTTAAAGTCAGTTAAAGCTCTTTTATGCACCAACTTTGCCAAAGGTTTACCAACAGTAAAATTCTACAAATATCTTTTGTGTAAATGTATTAATTTAATCACCTGATTTTAACACACGGAATGTGAAGTGTGATATTGATAATACGAATATAATGCTAGGTCATATGTTTCAAATTAGTGGAGCGTACTTAGGTCTTTACAAAGCATTTTTCTATAAGAAAGACAAAAATATATTGTTTACCATAGTTATATTTTGGAGTATAGATAAATTTCGCATAAGTAGTTAATTATAGATTTGGCTTTGGTGAGATTACATTCCATATTAGTGGTAAAGTGGTAGATATAGTCCAATAGTGATATCCGGTGAAATAACACCGCCTTGCTTTAGATGGCGTGAAATGATATCTGGTTCATGTTTTGTCACCATGCCTTTGTGATTCGATTCCCAGGTTGAAAAAGAAGAAATATTGCATGATGACGCCTTCCCGATCAAAATATTCCGGAGGTAAAATACCCCCCATTCGGATCTTCGGCCTGGGAGGACCATCTGGCCTGAGCATCGCCAATGTATTATTGGGTATCATCGAGGATATTTTATCAAATCTGTATGCCGAATATGACGATATAATATATCTTGCACATTTTAATATCGACGTATTAAATATATCAAATTCAGTTACAGCGTTAGATTCCGTAATGGACACTTTTGAACTTTGTTAACTCATTACAGAACCAACTCGCATTTCTTCCTACTCAGTCACGATTATAGACCTGATTTTCTCGCATATGAAAAACGTAAGTGAGGCCGGCGTTCATAATATCAAAATATCCGACCATTGTCCTGAATATTTAAAAACAAAATGTAATTTTGATAAAAAAAAAACCGCCTGTTAACTTTTCATTTCGACCACTAAAAAAAAATTTATTTTGTTAGTTTTCAACGAGATTTGGAAGTTGGCCTTGGCATAACATATATCGAACTTACAATATAGATTAAAAAGTTGACTTTTTCTGTAAAAATTTATTAACTATCTTTGATGTTCATGCTTTAATCAAAATATCTAAAAGGAATACAAATTATAAATATTCACCATAGATAACTGATAATATGAAATTATTGCAACAGTTACGAAACAAAGCACTTAAGCAATTTAAAAAAATCCGGATCATTATGCATATTACAAACAATTGCGCAACTATACAACCTTTCCATCAGTGCGAAGTGAGAAAAAAGTCTACTTAAAACATAAATTTTCAGACAGTAGCGTTAAAGAAAAATGGAGTGAACTTAAAAAGTTAAATATAACAAAAAATAATATTAATACTTTTCCCCAACACTTGTCTGATGTTAACGATATAAGTAATTTTTTTGTAACAGCATCAACTAATATAAATCCGCCAAAACCAGAACTTTTAGACTTTTACAAGAATAATGCTAAACATAATTTTCTCCATAAGTTTGAGCTGAGTGAGGTTAGCGAAGATGTAATATTTGATGTCATTCGCTCTATTAAATCTAACGCGTCTGGATCAGACAAAATAAATATAGATTTGATGCAATTGTGTTCTTAATTTATTATTTATAAACGAATGTATTTTACGATCCTATTTTCCACTTTCATGGAAGCATGCTTTAATCCGGCCTCTGCCAAAAGTACAACAACCTAAAGATTTTAAGGATCTGCGTTCAATAAGTATCCTACCTACGTTTTTAAAAATTCTTAAAAAGTAGTTGATTCACAAGCTCGTGCATTTGTTGATATCTACAATATTCTTCCAGCAAATCAGTCGGGATTCCGTAAAGGATGTAGTAGCGCATCAGTTATGGCAGACGTCACTGATGATCTGTTTACAGCTTGAGATCAGAATAAGATAAGTGCGTTGATTCTTCTGGATTGTACAAAGGCTTTTGATCTACTGAATCATGGCATACTGCTATCAATACTAAATTACATTGGATTCTCTGGCAGAGCTAGTAATTTCTTTAAATCATTTTTGGATAATCGTAGACAGCAGGCAGTTTTAAAAGACTCTACCTCAAATATGGAAAATGTAAATGTAGGTGTATCACAGGAGAGTATTCTAGGACCATTACTGTTTACAATATATACATGTCAATTCAATGGAAAGTTAAGCTTTTGTGAATAACATTTGTACGCGGATGACACACAACTCTACTGTTCATTCCATCCGGACAACTTAAATGTTTCAAATGAACTTATAAATACTGATCTTAAAAACCTAATAAGGACCTCATTTGATCATCATTTAACAATAAATCCTCTAAAGTCTTCCGTGAGGGTTTTTGGTGGCGAACCACATAAGTCAATTGCCAGCATAACACTGAGTTTAATGGTTGATAGTATACTAATTAAAGTGACAAATTCTTCAAAATCACTGGGTATTTGAACATGTAACCAGTAAACTAAAAAATCATACGGAGCTTTAAAGATGATATATAGTCAGAGGCACTTTTTAACCCATGAAACCAAAAAAGTTCTTTGCGATTCATTAGTCCTATCCCACTTTGATCATTGCGATGTTGTGTATAGGCCGTGTTTGGATCAAAATGATGCACGAAGGATAAAAAAAGGTGCAAAATTCGTGCCTTCGACTGATATTTGGTATTCGCAGGAGAAACAGTATTTCGCATAAATTAAAGGATATTGGGTGGTTAAACATGTTTAACCGACGAAAAATTGCACTACGCCTGCTTCTGTTATAAGGTTATAAAAACTAAAAAACCAAAATATTTGTTTCAGAAAATTAATGTTAGGTCAGATAGCCATGAGGTAAATTGCGTAACATGAGTTCTATTACACTTCCACGGCACAGGAAGGAGTTGTTCAAAAGGTCTTTTTCCTACAATGTGGCATCTTGCTTAAATTCATTATGGATGGATAACGACTTTTACACAATCATGTGCCGCCTTTAAAAACCAAATTAAGCATTTGCTGTTCGCCAGTCAGTGATCAGAATTAAGTAACTAAATCTTTCTCTTTCCTCTTGTTCTTCCTGCCTCTTTAATCTCTATTTTTCTCTTTTCTTGTATTTATTTCTATAGTTATTTATAATTTGTAAGTGTTAAAATATTAATTTTAGAATATTTTTGGGTGGCTGTTAATTATTCTGTAATAATTTAATTTAATACATTCTAGTCCTAAACAGTGTTGGGGTTAACCGAATGTCTACTATGAGATGGCCTTTTATTTTTCATTATGTTAAGTTTTTATGTTTTATGTTATCTTGTAAAAAAAAATATTATGTATGGAAAATAATAAATTTATATTATTATTATTATTATTATTATTATTAAATAGACTGAAATTAAACTTCTGCAATTTAAGAGGCATCAACACAAATATGAACTCGGTCCACCAGCACCCAATATCAAATAAGCTTCATATTTTAACTCTATCAGAAACAGAAGTGAAATCAAGCACTACGAATGTGCACTTGAATATACCCGGATATGACTTTTACTCCCGATTTCGACATAACTCTGGATTAACTGTTTTTATACGAGACGATTTATGTTATCAACGAGAAAAAAACATACCTAAGGACTTCTATGTCATGTGGTTGAAATTAAGCTTATATCAAGCAAACAAATTTATTTGTTGTTTGTATGTCTGTAGCGAACGCCAAAATAAATGGCTTTTCTGAAATCTTGGCAATCAACTTGATTTTGTTCAGGTTAGCTATCCAACGACAGAAATTATCATCGTAGGAGACTTCAACGTACATAACATCGACTGGTTGGAATACTCCAATAAAAACAAGAAGCCGAGAGGACGAAGGACGAGAAGCCGAGAGTTTTGCTATAGGTCACGGACTTACTCAGCTGGTTGACGAACCTATCAGGATCTCTGAACAACTAGTTCTGACTTCTACACCGTAACTGTCCAAATGCCGTCGGGCTCATCAGACCACAATCATATCTCCGCAACCTGTGAACTTGCTATCATAACACAGGAGCCACCCGTGTACCCCGGAAGGTTTGGAATTACAAATCTGCATAGTAGCTTGACCTTTGCGAGTTTTATGTCATTTTTTTCCTTGGACAGATGTCTGCATTAGGAATCGAAATACCTCTGAATTTGCTGAAGAGATAACTCAAGTTATCCAAGCTGGTATGGAAACTTTCATCCCCTCTTCTATGAAACGTATCTCAAACAGTAAACCATGATTTGGAAAAACTGCTCAAGTGCGGTCAAAGCTAAAAATACCGCATGCCCCAAATGGTGCCGAGGTCCGACAGCTGAAAATCGAAATCTATTAATCACGACTAGAAACCAGTTTAATCGGACCACTGACGAGAGCAAGGATGTATATAACGAGCAGATCAAGAGCAAGCATGTCAACTGTCCTAACGAATCAATATCCTTTTGGACAGTTGCCAAAGCTGTCAATCAAGGTTTTCTTGCCGAAATATTTTTATCAAATTCTACCATAGATCTTTAAGGAAACACTCCCCCACCTATCCCGAGAGTGAATTCAAATCAATGCCAGGTCTGGTATTTTTCCAATACGAAGTGAAACGAATACTCAAAGGCTTAGTTACTAACAAGGCCTCAGAACTGGATGGCGTTCCTCCGTAAGAAATATGCTGCTGAACTAACAGCTCCACTATGCAGGCTTTTCTTCCTATCATACAGAACTGCATGCTTTCCTTCTAGCTGGAAATGCGCTCAGGTGCAACCAGTCCCAAAGAAAACTAAAAAAAGATGCCAAATAAACACTGTCCAATTGCCTTAGTTCCCGTCATGTCCAAAGTCATGGAGAAGCTGATCAACGAACTGCTCTTAAAATATCTCGAATCGGCAGGCGTCCTAAGCGATCGCCAGTATGCCAGTAAGCACAGATCAGCGGGAGATCTCCTGATTTACGTAACGTACCATTAGATCAAAATGATCGAGATCTGCGGCGAATCTCGTGCAGTGGCTCCTGACATACCAAAGCATTTGTTAGAGTGTGGCACAATACATTTTTAAGCAAATTGACAGCATACGAACTACCATCAGTACTGCTTCTATGGATTTCCAATTTCTTAAGGGATCGAAGCATCCGAGCTGGTATTGATGGACATTTCTTGGAAGAATTTAAAATCAATGCCGGACTTTCTCAACGGTGCATATTATCCTCCACATACTATTCCTGCTCTATATCAACGATCTCTTAGACAGGGCAAACAATTCTATTCACAGCTTTGCAGACGACAGCACTCCCCATATATTCCCATTCATGCCGCAGATTTCAATGACCTTTCCCAGCGCGAGCGAGAAAATCAGATTGTTGCTATCAATAAGGATATGAACGCCATCGTGGAATGGGGTGAGGAAAACAGTCTCCAGTTTAACACAGGAAAGACTCAAGTAGATGTCTTTCCATAAAAAGCAAACACCGCCAGAACCTGACTTATTAATGACAGGACAAACACTGACTCTGGCCTCATCCATAAGCTTGCTGGGCATCAACGTATAAAACAATATGTCTTGGCGTAATCACGTCATCAAAAGCTAGGAGCACTCTATAGAGCAAAAAAGTTGTATGCATCAGCTCTTACTGCTCTATCATGCCCAGATGAGGCTATCTCTGTATTACTGTTCCCATGTGTGGAGCACCTAAAGGTAGAATCAGGAGCCACACTACTGAATATTAATGTGGCTGACACTTTGCTCTAAAAAATGCTTCTGTTACAAAATTGAATAATTCAAACGCCCCCTTCAAGTTAGCACTTAAAAAATAAATATTTTCCTTGACTCCGATCATAAGGCTTCATTTTTTTATTTATCAACTTTCGGAACACCTAGTTTGATTTCGGTTATAATTTATGTGTTTCGCCGCAGAGTTTTTGCCGTCTCTTCGAAAACGCCTTCATCCACTTTTGATAGGAAAATGCGTACTCTCCTACTATTCGTTGAAGCGTTAAAAATGTAGGGTATCATCCTTTTCTGCTCTTGAACTCACAAATATACTTTTAGATTTGTATTGGCTAATTTTTATTCGATTAATTTAGAATCTGTCATTTCCTCATCTTCGTATTTCCTTTCAGATGATTTAATTTAACCGCTAGCACAAATCGTTTCGATGTTTCGTCATTAAGTTCATTTCAGCTTTTTGTAGCTACCTGCGTTTGGTTTATGTATGGGCAAAGATCCATGATCTTTGGTATGGGTAACATACATACATATTAAAGCCCGTCATGTTGTTTGTTACGGCAATATAAGATTTGTTTTACTTTTTTCTTCAGTTCATCCAATTTTATTTTCCACATTGGTTGCCTACTCTTGTTTCAACAAATTACAATTTATTTCAGTATTACGTGTTTACTTTGGCATCTCCCTTCCAATTATCCTATAACTTTCAGACGTTTTGTTACAATAACGGACTTAACCTCGTCAACAGAGACTGGTTGCACTAAACATGTCGGGTGCAATTGACCTTCACACTCTTTTCTCAGTCAGTTCTAGATATCTTAAGCACATATCGAGTCTTGGACTTTCGAAGTAGTTTTTATTAAATATAAACTGCTGGCCATTTGCGTTTGAGCAAGGAAAATTTCGCCTAGATTTAAAACTAAATATTTTCTTCACCAGACATGATATCGGCCTACGGTTTATAATGATTAATAGATTTATCCCTTAGAAAAAACTTTCCAATGATGAATGACAAAATAAAAAAAAAATATTATGAAAGATACATGCTATTGAAATTGGAGCAAATATCATCGTCTTCTTTGACACTTTGTATAAAAAAAAATTGACAATTTAAAAAAATTCAGCTTTGAAAATTTTTTTAAGGGGCAAATCTATTAACCATTAAAAACCAGAGATCGATATCATATGTCTGGTTAAGAAAATATTTAGTTTTAAATTTAGGCGAAATTTTCCTTGCTCGAAAGCAACTGGCCAGCAGTTTATTATGGAAAACACTCAGTCAGATCTTCATAAACACCTTTATACATTTTCTACATTGATCGTTCGCTCAGTTCTGAAGGTAATGATAAGGTTTCATAGCTTTATATGATTCAATATATTACATAACTATCTTGAAAATTGTTTTTAATTTTTTTAAAATTGCTCTTCGATTTTGTCTATATTGTTACATATATCTTTTGAATGTTTTCTAATAACAACGCGCCTTAAATCTCAAAATCAATCAATCAATAAAATAAATATTTTTCATGCACACTTTTTAATAGCCTTTGTCTACTAAATAAATATTACAGCAAAACAAATAAGGATATTCTCTAATATAAGGAATATGTAAGTAAATGCGCATAAAGTTTCAAGAATTAAACATACATGAACTACAAGGTAAACAGACCAACTCGACATTGCTATTGGAAAAATTGCAACATCATAAACTGGTACACAGATTTCATTAAACAATAGCATAAAGCGCTAATTAACGAGATTGACTGATTATTTCCGACGCCGCGACGCATAGAAATTGCGCGCTTATATTTTAGCATGTGTATAGAGTCGATTTATGACGTTTTGAAAAAAACGTTGATTATATGGTATTAACTAGTGGTAAACGTTATTTTAGCTTTTGTCCAAGGCAGAGTAGGGTTTGCTGTTCTCCGGTTTCTCACCACATATTAATAGATTAGACAAACCGATATTCTCGATTAGCAGAAAGTTGAAGAAGAAACTAGTATAAATTTTTAGTTTTATAATGCAATTATTATAGTCACTAGCCTAGAGCCGGATTTAACACTAGGCATAGTAAGCAATTGCCTACGGGCGTTTTGGCTTTTAATTAATTCAAACCTGGGAAAACCGGAAAACAAAAAGAAACGATAACTTAAAGCACCAATACCAAATTTAGAAAAAAATTACTAAAGTCAAACTGCGCGGTTTTACAATAAAACCAATCGGTATGCATCAAGAAATATATTTCTTTCAAAATCTTTTAATGGGAAACTAAACAGAAGGGAATCGCTTTTACTTTCTGAGTGTTATGCTCGTATTGTAAAGTATTTGGAAATGATACGTATTTTAAGTCTGGTTTCAATGATTGACAAAACGTTTATCGTATAGATGAGCATAAAAAATCCACTAAACATCGAAATAATGCCAGAATAATTATTTCACGATTCTTATTATTGGGCAAAATGGGCACAGAACTATATAGTAAGTATATTTGTGAAAAGCTCTATTGGAAAAATTGACGATTTCTTCAAGTTGCACATAAAAAAGCATGGTAATCAGAGTAGTGGCAATGTATCTTATCTATCACAGACGATTTGTAATGAATTCATTAATTTGATGGGAGACCTCTGCGCATGGTTATGATGTCATAGCCGCTTGCACATTTCCGTCCCATTGGCGAGATTTACCCCCATGTTGTTTAGATTCTACCTCCGATATTGCACATTCAGACCAGTTAACTTTTATTGTACGATATGTTACCAATACCAGTATTCCAGCGGAGCGATTTTCAACATTTGTTCAAATTTGCGGTCATAACACTGCCGACATGGAAAAATACATTTTAAATACCCTTGAGGAAAACCAAATTAAAATGAAGACTGCAGGGGACAATCGTTTTGATAATGCTTCAAATATGTCAGGAGTTTATAGCAGTCTTTAAGCACGTATAAAAAAAACTAATTGTCTTGCAACTTTTGTGCCCTGTGCTGCGCATTCCAAACTTACTGGAAACAGCAGTCGTTTTTTTTATGGCCGTGGCACTCACTAAACGGAGAACCTATGACATTCGACGAGGGGTGTGTGTGCGATGATGTTGATTGACACGGTTATCGAATAGTTATAGGTTGTATTTAGGGGGAATCAGATGTCCTGGGAGTGATTTCCACTGTGACGCGCACTGCAAAGGAGTCCTTGTAAAGCGACGTTCTAGGTGTTTCTAGTTGTAAGACGAACGGGTGCGCTCTTGCTGTCTGTCATCACTGTCTGACAGGGGTTGCTGAGGGCGGGTTGATGCGGGTCGAATCTTGGGGACATCTGCCATGAAAATATCTGAAAAAGAGGAAGATCTCGGCCACAGGTCTGCGATGTTCCAGACTATCCAGATCCCGGATCAACTCCGGGTCGCCGACGAGACGCACAGTTCCGTTCTGAATGGAATACAGCAGTTTTAGGTTGTGCTCAGGTGCGGTACTCCAGAATTGTGAGCAATATTTTAAGCACGGTCTTATTTATGCTTTGTAGAGTAAGAGTAGCTGCTGCGGTGTATATTGTTTTTTGTTGCGAAATAGCGCACCAAGCTTCTGCGAGGGTGATTTTGCGACGTCAGCCAAGTGGTCATGTCAGGACATCTTGCTGTTGACCGAGACACCCAGCAGTCGAATTGACGAGGATGAAGGAATGGTCGAACCTGCCATAATCATGTCAAGGCACGCCGTATTGGCTTTCTTGGTAAACGTGGCTGCTTGAATTTTTGCAGCATTAAATTGAACCAAATTCCTATCGCCCCATGTTCGAAGTTTCTCCAGATCTTGAATAATTGTTATAATCTCTTCCTGTCTGCAGTGATAAGTCTCAGTCGCTAATAAAGGTTTTTCGGATCTAAACTGGGGGGACAAGGATACTGTCATCTGCAAAACTGTAAACAGGATTATTGGTTTCGGTTATCATGTCATTAGTATAGATGAGGAACAGAGTTGGTGAAAGTATTGCGCCTTGAGGCACTCTCGCATTTATGGTGAATGTGTGTTTCAACGTGCATAGATCGATTCTTAAGCAAGCTGGCCAGCTGCAGAGAGACGCTGGCAGTCCGAAGGATGGCAGTTTGCTGAGCAATCCGTCATGCCAAACTCTGTGGAATGCCTTCCAAATATCTAACGCATTGCCCTACTTCAAATATGAGTGACTTATCTCTTGTCGACCTGTGTTTGCGGAAGCCTTTTGGTTATTGCTAATTATTCTGGTGATTTCGAGGTACTTCAGCAGTTTCTGATTGACTACTCATTCCATAACTCTGAAGATTATTGGAAGCAAGGCAATTGGATGATATTTTAATGGCGTGATTTTCTTGCCTTTTCTCGAACAGGTTGCACTCGAGCGACTTTCTAAGAAGACGGGTAAAGACAGAGAAAAATGTCTCGAAGAAATGGGTATTAGTTCGTTGGCGCAGCTCTTTGGCACCATGGCAGCTATTTCATCCGGTCTTGATGCCCTTTGGCTATCTAGTTTTTTAAGGATTTTACGAATATCACGGTGGTGAAACTTAAATTATGCCTTGGTAGTATTGATATTGGATATGCTGGGGAGAGTCTTGCCTTGAAGGACGTTTAAGGTAGATTGCGATGAAAACATTTCGGCAAGAATGTTTGCTTTTTTCTTTGCTATGTTGGGGTTTGGAACCTTCGGCAACATGCACTAAAACGGAGTTTTATCCACAATACCGAACCAGAATTTGTTTTAATCATCTCCTGATGATGCTAACATGGTTAGCGAAACGCGCGTCGAGTGCAATAATTATGTTTCGGTATTATGGATAATTAGTTTTTCTTTGCTGTAGTCGCAGTGATGTGGCCCATCACGTTCACATGTCAAAGGTAGGAGAGATGATTTTCTAAAGATATTACTTACTGCCTTTGCTACCGACCATAAATTTGATCGAAATTGGGATGTATGCTTTCATTCCTGAGGCGATTGCTTGCGTAAACTCTTCGCAATAGACTGACGGGTCATCAGTCAAAAGCAGACGTCGGTCGAGCCAAGGAAAATCAAGTTAAACTCTTAGATCCTCCCAGTTTGCACAATTGTAATGCCAGATTTTACGAGACAGTGGTGGATCCTTTTATAGGAGTGGCAGTTCTCAGACCGTTGTAATGAGTTTGCGGTCGAGAGTACCTAATGGCGGGTAAACTGTAATTGTGTACTGATCAGGATTTGTGCGGCAAATTCGTCTCTCTCTGAGATTCGAATTGGTTCGTCTTCAAGTTGAGTAAGCCCGCAGCTGATGGCAAAAATGTTTCAGTTTCTCTACTTTAGTTGTCGGTTTTGGTGCGGTGTTTGAGCCAGTTGGTGTTGTGGGCAATGAAATTTCTCAGAACGATTATTTATGAATTGGCATGGTCGACCTGTATTGAATAAAAGTAGGTAGCTAATGTTGTAAAAAGAGTTTTGGTAGACTCTATCGCTCGCTTAAAACAAATTTTAATTTCGGAATGCCCGTAAATATAAGATTCCGCCAATCAAACTTTTATTTTTTTTAATTGCCCCCTCACAGTTTCTATTCTATTTCATACGAAATTCCAAATTTCATAGGAAGCTCGGAATTAATTCAAAACATATTCAGATCTTACTTAGCTGAATTTCTCAAGCAAATCAGCACCAAATGATTCTGTAAGTCGACTCGGATTTCCGAATTGGTTCTAAACTTACTTAAAATGGCAAGCGTGTACTTACAGCAAATTTTCGACCTTCGGACCTGCGTATTTGGCAGCAGTCCAGTTTGTCGTTCTAATATTTCACTTCACACATGGCCCTTCCCTAGCTCCGGGGGCGCAACCAAACAAAACTAGCCCAAAATCACTAGAAAGGGGGTATCTTATAGCGTAGTTTAAGCCAAAAAAAATTGAAGATTTGAGATGAAATTTCTAATTGAAACAGAAATTTGCAGCACAGCTTCAACAAAGACACTAGAAACATAGACAATACGCAACTGATAATCAATTCACGGGTGAAAATATTAACTGGGATACATTTGCGTAGAACGAGGAGGCTCAGATCTGTTCACGCCGTAACTCAAACCGGCTAATAGCCCCATTAAATAAAATGCAATTTTACATTGTAAATATCCTCCTTGTTGTTGACATTTGTCACAATAGCCAAAACGTCAATATTCAGAAAGTAGAGCTAAGCGAAAGTAGGCCACTGCATGAAATGTAGCGCGTTTGTTGAGATTTTGTAAGTAATCACTTATTCACTTAATGTTACGCTAAGAAGAAAACCTGCAATGAGTGGCAACTTGCACCAAGACTTCTTGTCGGCTGATGGCCTTTTTGTCCAAAGCGAACTTTCGTGTCACCACGAGGAAACACTCAAACCGAAAAACCTTGACGTCATATGGCCCAGGTTTACCGCCTAGGGATTAACGAAGTTGATATGCTGTCTCTATCGCCCTCCGAGCGACAGAGCCTAACAAAGCTCTTTTACAACACTACCTACCACTTTTGAGTCAATACAGGTCGATCACCCCAATTCAGAAATAATCGTTCTGGGAGATTTCAATGCCCACAACACCAACTAGCTCAAACATCACAACAAAACCGACAACTAAGGTAGATAAGCTGAAGCATTTGCCATCAGCTGCGAGCGTACTCAACTTGTAGACGAACCAACTCGGATCTCAGAGAGGAGCGAATTTGCCGCCGTCCTGGATCTTTTTATAACCACAAGTCCTGACCAGTACACAATTGCAGTTGGTCCGCCATTAGATACCTCCGACCACAAACTTATTAGAACGGTTTGTTAATTGCCACTCCTACAGAAAGATGCGCTAGTGCCTCGTAAAATCTCGCATTACAATTGCGCAAACTGGGACGATCTCTCTCTCTCTCTCTCTCTCTCTCTCTCGTGGTTCGCTTCATATTTGAAGCGTCGTGATCCTATGTTTGTCTCATGTTGTGTTTTTAACAGTTTCCCTCCATTCCTCTCTATCTGCCGTACTTCTAATGCTGTCTTGGAGAACATCCTCTAGGTCGTGTTCCCTCTACTTTCCATTGGACCATGAGTTTTTCGAGATTGTCATCTTTCCTCCTGCTGACATGTCCAAAATACTTGAGAATCAGTTATTTGATTTTAGTTGACAATCTGACTTTGATGTTAAGTTCTTCGAGTATGGATATGTTGGTTCTGCGCGCTGTCCAGGGAAGCCGAGGACAATCTAAGAAAATTATATCTAGATTTTTCTTGGCTCGGCGTCTGCTTTGGCACTGACGAGCCGTCAGTCTGCTGCGAAGATATTACGCAAGTAATATCCTCAGGAATGGAAGCATTTATCCCAAATTCCATCAAGTTACCGTCAAAAGAAAAGCCCTGGTTCGACAGAAGATGCGGAAGAGCTGTAGGTAGGAAACTGCAATCCTACAAGTACTGGCAGCAAAATTGGACTGCTGAATATCGCAATTATTTTGCCTAAGCTAGAAACGAATGCAAACGTGTGATTGACGAAACTAAGGACAAACATAATCAAAGGATCAGGAATAAACTTTTGCAATGCCCCAGTGGCTCCAGAAATTTCTGGTCGGTAGCAAAGGCAGTAGGTAATAACTTTACAAACACGTTTCTCCCACCTTTGACAGACAAGCGCAGCGTCACGGCGACTACAGCTAAAGAAAAAGCGAACATGCTCGCTGAAATATTTTCATCGCACCTCCCACAAGGCAAGGCTCTCCCTACCATATAGAACATCAACACTACCATGGCAGAAGTTAAGTTTCATCACCATGAGATTCGTAAAATCCTCAAAGAACTAGATAAACAAAAGATATCAGGACCAGACGGAATACCTGCCATCATGTTACAGATCTGCGCCAACGAACCATTTCTTCCAGACTTTTTTACTTGTCTTACCGAGAAGAAATTTACCCGTCTTCTTGGAAAGTCGCTCGAGTGCAACCTGTTCCAAAAAAGGCAAGAAAACCATGCCCTTAAACTATCGCCCAGTTGCCTTGCTTCCAATAATCTTCGGCTATGCCACTCATATATGATATGGAGTACGGAAAGTGAGAACTACGATCTCGAGCGATTGCCCTGGATATTTAGAAGGAATTCGACAGAGTTGAGTATGACGGATAACTCAACAAACTGCCATTCTTCGGACTGCCATCCTCTCTCTGCAGCTGGCTTGCCAGTTTTCTTAAGAACTGATCTCTGCACGTTGAAGTTGAAGGACGCATCTCGGACACGTTCACGTTAAGGTGGGCGTGCCTCAGGCAGCAATACTTTCACCAACTCTGTTCCTCATCTGTATTAATGACCTGCTGAATGAAACCAATAATCATGTTTACAGTTTTACAGATGACAGTACCCTTGTCTCCCAATTTAGATAATAAGAACCTTTGCCAGCGACTGAGACCTATCACCGCAAACAGGAGCAGATTACAACAATTAATCAAGATCTGGAGAAAGCTTGAACTTGGGGCGACAGAAATTTAGTCCAGTTCAATGCAGCGAGATCCCAAGTAGCCGCGTTTACCAAGAAGGCCAATACGGAGGGCCCTGACATTATTATGGCAGGATTGACCATCCTCGTCAATCGGCCTACTGGGTATCTCGATCAACAGCAATATGTCATGGCATGACCACGTTGCTAGCATCGCAAAATCAGCCACGCAGAAGCTTGGTGCGCGCTACAAAAAAAAACTGTATACACCGCAGCAGCTGCTCTTGCTCTACACAGAGCAAATAAGACCGTGTTTAGAATATTGCTGATCCATCGGGAGTGCTGCACCAAAGCACACCATAAAGTTACTTGATTCCATTCAGGAGAGCGTTGTGCGTCTCGTCGGCGATCCGGAGTTGACCCGGTATCTGAATAGTCTGGAATACCGCAGACATATGGCCGAGATAGCCCCGTTTTACAAATATTTTCACGGCAGATGTTCCCAGGATTTGGCCCACCTCATCCAGCCCCCAGCAACGCCTGTCACACAGTTACGACAGAGTCGTTCGTTGTACAACTGGAAACACCTAGAATATCGTCTTACAACGACACCTTTGTCTGGCGCACTGCATTACTGTGGAACTCACTCCCAGGACATCTGTTTCCTCCAAATTACAATTTAACCCTAGGTTGCCTTAGAGAATTTGGTTGTAAGTTGAAAATAAAAAATCCGCAAAACAATCTCGGAATCCTGAGTGTTTCTAAACCAAATATAATATTTTTGGGTAATTCCGAGTTTGCTTTAGGGATTATCGTAAAAAGTCGCAACAAAAAAATGGAAGCTTGAAATATTTAAGGCAAATTTTAAATTTTTTTTTGATTAGCGGAATTTCGCCGATAAATTGGAACCGAAATATTCCGCAAACCAGATACGTACGAGTTTGCATTGTCGATTTTTTGCTCCCGGTCTTTTACGGAACTCGTAAATCAAATACAAAATTATAGGAAAACCGATGCAGAGGCAACTAACTTAATAATACCCTTTTATCTGGTTAATAATTGACACAGCCTAATGAGCATAATGGTGACATTTTTAGTCCAAGATAAGCGAAAGTGAAGCCAGTATTAATTGCGCATATCACTTATTTATAGATAAATGTTAAGTCAATAATAACTGTAATGTACCTTGACCAAGTATGCGCCCAAGCTTCTTCACCAGAATGGGTTGCTTTACTGGCGAAAACAGAAACCTGTGACAGGCATCTTTTTATTCCTGCATTCATTGTCAGCATTTCATTAAAACCTCATGTCACTAAGTATCACAACTTCTTGATCACAATAATACACTTTAAACGTTTATTTTTATGCTTGTACACTGTGGCCCTTTATGTTAAGTGTTAGATCGTTTTTCAATTTTACTGCACTAATTCCCTATAACCTTCAGAGCCCGTTTCAATGATAACTGACAATATGTAAACGGAACAAAAAATATTATGTTACTTTATCGAATTCTCTCTTGATGAAATTGTTCTTTTCGTTAACAAGTATTAAGTGCATCGCAGGCAGCCGAGATTATGCAATAGCAATAACTTCTTGCAGAATTTCTCTTCTATGCAATTTATTATTAGACTTAGACTATTTTTGTGACGATATTTTAAGAAGCTTTGTTAAAGGAACTTTGAATTGAAACCAGAACGAGATAGGCAGACAGACTTCCGTTACCTCCCAAGACATTCTATTTTAATATTTGAATATGCAAAAGCTGCTAATACGATGATATAGTGGGTTCATTGTGCCTAATGCAGATTATATTGAGAAATTGATAGCTTATGTATCAGTGGCGTAGTTATAATAGAACAAATATCAGGGCTAGGCCCTGAAGCCCTTCGAATTTAAGGGGCTCAGTCAGTATTTCCAGCAATTAAAAAATAGGAACCTATATATTATTACAAAAAAATATACATTTATTTATTTTACTCAGGCGCAATTAGATATTTAAGCCCAAAAATTCAAAACCAATTAATCTCTCTCAGAAATTGCTATTTGATTTGACAACAAATATAAATCTTCCACTTTCTTCTATTTTATTAGATACGACACAAGACTTATCTAAAACAGATCAGCTCAGTATTGTAATAAGAATTGCCCATGTTACAAGTAACTCATTCTGAAATTAAAGAAATTTATCACTAAAAAGATCAGTCAGCTGAAGGCATGGCTAATCAGATGTAGGCGATATTAGATTCCTTAAATATACCATTTAAAAATGTTATGGTCAAGGATAAGATGGATGGTGGTAGTGTTATGAGCGAGGAGTATAATGGAATGAAAATGTAAATCAAAGGTATTCAACCCAATGCTGAATACGTACACTGCGCTAGTCATAATCTAAACTTGGTTATAAATGATGTTGTTAGCGGATGCATTGAATTATAAAATTATTTTGATTGTAATTCAAAAAATTTATCAGGATTTACTATATTCATAAGTCTGAATCAGACGTTACTTTAAAAAAACAAAATTCAACTCGATGGTCTGGAAGAATTTTATCAATTTCAGCAATTAAATTACGGTTCTTTGATATTATTAGGTCATTAGCCTAAATTCATTTACTGAAAAAAAAATGAACCTTTAGCTATTAAATAGATTTCCACTTTTTAATTTGTTTTTATAACCGTCCTCATGTTTAAAATCTTAACTGAAATTAATTATGCATCTAAGGTTTTACAAAATAAATCTATTGATTCACAAAAATTTTAGATTGAGTCAGAAATAATATTAAACAATTAAGGGGCTCATTTGAATACATTAAAACTAAGGTGATGAACTTGGCAACAGAATGGAAAAATGACCAGTATTTTAAAGTAAAGCGTCAATCGATAATTACAAATCATTATGATGAAACAGCTAGAGATCATAGGTATAATAATGCTGAAAAATCGTTTCCAGTAAATGTTTTTTTTTTGTGTTATTGATCAGGTTACAGGTCAAAATCGAGAAACGATTCGCAGGTATGAAGACGGTATGCCATTATTTTGATTTTCTGGATCCCAGAATCCCAGAAGAAATTCTGTTACAAAAGTGTAAACGCCTTTATTATAAATACTCAGAAATAACAGAACCTTCTATAATGCTTGAATATCAACATTTTTTAAAACTCGTAAAATACGATTTAAATAATAATATGTAGGCTAGGGTTTTTTTTTTTTGAGTTAATTATTAAGCAATACGGAATCCTTGAAAATAATTTAATTTTTGTTGTTTTTGACATTACCTGGGACAGCGGCAAGCCTTGAGAGGTCATTTAGTAAATTAAAACGAAGAGATCGCAAATTTACATTTATGCATTTCTTAATGGAGGAGCCCATTAATTGTCCTTGCCTTGAGGCCCCAAGTCATGTTGTTACGCCACTGTTATGCTCATTTATTCGAGGCGTTAATATTAATAATGTTAATATGTGTTTTTCACCCTTTCTCTCGAGAAATTGCATACTTTTTCACTTTTATATTGCCCTTGCTTTAAACACTTTAAAGGCTTATCCGCTTCGCTAAAGACCACCCTAAATATTTTTTTATGTTTAATTCAATAGCAAAATCAAACTGCCCACCATTCTAAATCGGTTATTAGGAGTCTCTAAAACCTGGTACCCAACTTTCTCTTGGCATTTCCGAGTATTTTAATATTACACGCTCATAAAAAGCAGCTAATTGCGAAACATCATTTTTAATCTTCTTTGTAACAAAATCTCGAAATTTGCACACAAAAACCTTTATTGCCTGCTTTCGCTTCTTGACTTGGCATAATTTGCAGTAATTCCGAAAGTTTTTGCCTGATTTTAAAAATACAATACATTCTTTCACGTGTCGAGCGAGGTCATATATTAACGTTTTGGCACTGATACAATGAGAGTATTGTTTACTTGTTTTGCGAAAACGTGCAACTGATGAATATCCCATCAGAATTATTAATGTAAAAGTTGCAAAGTAGTTCTCCAGTTAATAATCAAACAATAAAAAAGGTGAACTTTTTCTAAAACACCATTAAAGGGGATAAGAAGTCTGATATTAGTCATTTACATTTACCTTACATATAATGACATACAATTAATAAAACAAATTAATTAGTTAATAAAATGAGCATATAGATAGTTTACTTGCTATAATATGATGCAGCAATTAGATTTTTTGACGTCTTTAAAAATATACTGAAAACCTTCACGCACCGAGGGAGGTCAGAGTTATATTAACGTTTTGGCAATCGCACAACGAGCAGTAAACATGTGACCTATAATTCTCTATAGTACATAAACAAATAATGTCTAGACACCGTTAAGAGTAGATGTTACTTTTTCCGGCTTATAGAAATTTTCAAAATAATTAATGACTTGACCTTCAAGGTATGTATACTACCCCATTTGTTCCCCATTTCTTTATTTCTAAAATCACTTCGTATCTATCCATTAACAAATTATTTCCCCTGGCCCTGGCCTACAATTATTTTGCAATTTTCTATTGGCCATAATGTAGCGCATTCGATATTTTAGATGAGATCCACCTTAACAAACAAAGTCGGGGGCCCCTAATTCCGCAAGCAAAAAAAGGGTTGGAATCGCGAATCAATAAACGTATGCCGATATTCAAATGGTTTTAATTGGCACTGTAAAAGTCGATAAATCCTAAATTATTTAGATCCGTCATCATCAGGGCCGTAACTAGGGCGTGGCCAAGGTGGCATTTGCCACGGGCGCAAGCGTCAGAAAGGCACATTTTATTAGTACCTAATAGCCAAACGGTGATTTTAAAAACTTGAAAACAATAAAAAAAATAATTCATTTCTAAATACATAATTCAAATAAATTTAAACATTTAAAACTATAAATCTTAATAACTGTTTAAATAAGTAGAATATTTTTCAAATCCAAATTTATATCCACCTAATATAAAACAAAGCTATGGTCGTCAAAGGCGGATGCTATACATGCTTTAAGCTCTCAATTAAAAACAGTAATTAAAATTTTAGAAAATATCATCTCCTCAGAAAGTAGTAAAAATGAGGCAGTTGTCCAAGCAGTTGTTCAAAAAAGTTTGAATTTGTTTGTTACTTAATATCTACTTTGGGACAATATTTTAAGTAAAGAAGTTGGATAAACCTTGCTCTGGAAAAAACAGCTCTATGTTTTTAAATGTGCCCAAATGCTAGAAGGACTTTTGAATGAAATAAAGCAGTATAGGAGAGATTTTTTGAATCTCTTTTTAATGTTTCGCGGCCTACAAATTAGGTATTATTTGTTAGGCGAATAATACATAGTTTGCAGATTTATATTCTTTGTTTCCTCGTTATCTACTAAATTTAATTTTTCCTCTTTTAAGCTAAAAAATGCTCTTTTGAAGCAACCAACTTGATGATTGTTCCAGAAAACCGAATCTTTGTAATTGAAATCTAACGAAACAGACCTGTTCTACATACAAAGCAGCTATAGAAATGTGTGCATTGATGCTAACAATTCTTATAAAATTAAAAATATAGAAGGGATTTTCCAAATGGAATACTTATTTTTTTTTGAAAATACGTTCAAAATTTACACCGAGCTAGAACTGCTCTATACAAGTACAATTAAACTAACTAAACTGACAAGATAAGTAACTAAAGTTCCTTCAGGGGTACCTCAGGGTTCACATCTGGGGCCCCTGTTGCTTAACCTTTATATGAATGACATCCATCAATGTTTTCAATTTTCAGGATTTCTGTGGTTTTCAGATGATTTAAAGTGTTTCCTACAAGTTTCTTCTATCAACGATTGTATCGATCTACAATCAGATCTCTCCAGGCTGGAGGATTGGTGTGTTCAAAATTGCATAGATTTAAACCCCAGCAAGTGCCATAGTATCTCTTTCTCTAATGGACAGTACACTATCATTTAAAACTCACATCAATGAGGTTGTTTCTAGGGGATTGAAAAATGTTAGGATTTGTGAAGAGATGTACAAGGGATTTTCCCAATCTTTCTGCTATTCGATTGTTATATTGTACTTTAATCAGACCATTGCTGGAATACGCTTCATCGGTTTGAAATCCACGTTATGTGTGCCATATTTATAGCCTTGAACAAGTACAAAGAAAATTCTTAAGATATATGGCTTTCAAAGCAGGTATTTATCCAACTGAGGGCTACCACTATGACTATAGTATTTTGTATGAGAGATTTTCTCTTGCTCCTCTCACAGTACGTAGAGAACATAGAGACCTAATAATCCTTTATAATATACATAATTCTACTGTTTTTTGTCCAGATTTATTACAGTCTCTTAACATGTTGGTTCCTTCAAGATATGCACGGTCTCGTCAGTTACTTTTCCAACCATTCTGTAGAACTAATGTAAAATATAACACCTTTACATCGAGATCAGTGAGACTTGCTAATAATTTATCTCCTAACTTTGACTTTAATGTAAAGGAAAAGAACTTTGTGAGTTTTATTAAAGAATTTCATGTTTAATGTTGTCGGGCGTTAATTTATTAAAATTGTTTATTTTTTCTTCTGTGATAGTTGTAATTTGTGATGTGTATATTTTCTAATTTAGTTAACCTTGATGTTTTCATTTTCTAATTTAGTTTACTTGAAGCTATAATTTATTGTTATTAAATTATCATATAATAATGGGTTAGTTAGGCCAGTAAATTAAATAAATAAATAAATATAATTTCCTAAATCCCAATACATTCAGCACTAATTTGGGACACACTGTATCACTAACTCTATTATGACCAGGGTCATCACTAGACCTGTTTGCGCCTGTGGCAGATTATCAATTTGCGCCCCCTGACGCCTCATATCTAAAATGTTAAAAATAAACTTATTGATGTGTGAACATCTTACGCGGCGGTATGAGGATAAATCTCGGGAAAATGGATGGAAGTGTGTAACGGGATGTGACATCATAACCCATGCGCAGTAATTAGAGCTTCCTTGTAAAACGTGTTCTTTCTAACGCCAAAATATAGGCAACCAATTCCAAATAAGTGGTTGCCTGAAAGACGAAATATAATCTTTACTAGGGCTGCACAAATATTTGTGAAGCATACAAAATACCAAGGGCTTTAAAAACTTATCCAGTTAAACGCTATTGAACCAATACATTAAATTACACAACCGATGTCGATATAGGATATGTTTACATATCAGTATCTCGAGTACTATCGCTCATTTTTTTTCTTAACAATTTTATTTAAACAAGAAAAAGTAACTAAAATAAAACTTAATCCTTATTTGCCATAAAATATCACAAAGAAAATGAAATATCAAGTTCTCCATAAATAAACATATTATTAGCAACAAAAAAGTAAGGAAAAACTATTAAAAGTACACTAAAATTAATAAAATTTAAAAAATTACGTGAAATACATTGCACGCAGGAACTTGTGGGAGCCTTAATTATCACTTTTCTAGATTTTAACCTTGCAAATACGTCCATAATTTCGTCATAATTAAAATTAAGTGAAATCGATTTCTCGATTGAAAGTACTGCTACATTTGTCAATTTTTCCTGTCCTAAAGTGGACCTTAAATAGGATTTTATAAGCTTAAGCTTGCTAAAGGAACGCTTACACGTAGCAATAGTCAATGGGAGGCTTAAAAATATTCTTAAACCTGTCGTTAGGATAAATATCTTCAAGAGATAAGTAAAATAGGGATTGATATGGAACTAGTTTAACCCAGAAGACGAAAAAAATATAAAAATGCCTGGTAAGGAAGCAGACGACGAGGCTCATCTTTTCGATCCCAAAACACATTTAAAAATTGGGCTCCTGCAAGTTATTGATTTAATTATAGCACAAGTTGTTGCTCTTAATACTATGACAGATAATTTTGGATTTCTCTATGGCCATTAAATACCCAGATGATTTGAATGCGTTTGAGTTTGCTGCAGAAATACAAAGTTTTAAAATCCAAGGGAACCACTTGATAATTTTATCGAAATGGGACCTTTAGCGATTCTGCAAAGTATATATCACTTATCACTTTAAAATATTTATCCTAACATACTGACAGGTTTTTCAGAATATTTTTAAACCCATTGACTACTGCTACTTCTGTAAGCTTAGGCTTTGAAAGTCCTATTTAAGTTCCACTTTAGGACAGGAAAAATTAACAAATGCAGCAGTACTATTATCAATCGAGAAATCGATTTCACTTAATTTTAATTATGACGAAATTATCCACATATTTGCAGGGTTAAAATTTAGAAAAGTGATCCCGCAAGTGCCTACGTGCAATGTATTTCACGTTATCTTTTGTTTTATTAGTTTTAGTGTACTTCTAATTATCTTTGTTTCTGACTTCTTGTGTTGCTAATAATATCTTTATTTCTTGCGAACCTGTTACGTTAAGTTTTTTTGTGATATTTTATGTCAAATAAGAATGAAATTTTATTTTAGTTACTTTTTCTTGTTTAAATAGAAATGTTAAGAAAATAAGTATTTTTAACATTAGATATGGGGCATCATGGGGCGCAAATTGATAATCTGTTACAGGCGCAAACAGGCCTAGTTACGGCCCTGATAATAATAGAGTTAGTTATACAGTGTGTCCCAGAATAGTGCGGAATGTATTGGGATTTCGGAAGATATAAAATATAGTTAGCTATCGTCTTAGTTTAGTTAGTTTAATGGTATTTGTGGAGCAGTTCTAACTAGATGTAAATTTTGGAGGTATCTTCAAAAAAATTGATTGTTCCATTTTTGAAAATCCCTTGCATATTTTCAGTTATAATAATTGTTAGCATCCGTGTAACCATTTCTACAGTGGTTTTGTATGTAGAATATGTCTGTTTAGTTAGGTTTCAATTACATAGTTTCGGTTTCAATATAGCATTTATTAGCTTGAAAGAGGAACAAGGAATATAATTATTCAACACAATTAAACACTGCAAAATATTATTTGCTTAACAAATGAATGCCATTTTTGCATAGCTAACATTTTTGTACTAATTAATACCGAGATTAATACTGATTAGCCATTAACCTCTTACATTCAGAAATATAACCATAAACATAGGCACTATAACTAAGCACACTATAAATCAAGACTAAAATTATTAACGAAATACAACATATTGATAAACACCTAATAATAAATGACCATTAAATTTTAATGCTAAATTATTACTTTCATTTCTAAACATTAAAGCTTACTTTATTTCGAATTGCTATTTATTATTACTGTTTTTAATATTGTGCAATTCGTTGGTTATTTTATTATTCATTTATTATGCTATTATTGTATGTAAATGGATACTGCAATCATATTGGAAAATCGACTATGACAAAAATGGCATTCATTTGATTTACAAATAATATTTTGCAAAATTTTATTGCACGAAGTTGCATGTTTATTGAAAAAATAAATATATTTTTTCTGACTAAATTTCTTTGATATGTGTTCATTTTAATGCAAGTGCAATTACATACTGGGGTCGTAAGGAAATATGGAAGTTGATTATGGTTCCAAAAAACTGAAATATTGTAACTGGAATCCGACTAAATAGGTGTACCTATTTCTGATAAAAATATGTAAACGTATTTTGAAAAATTGCGTAAATAAACAAGTTACAACAATTTTTCAAAAATACAATATTAGATTTTTTTAGGCTTAGAACCGTTCCGCTAGCGCCATTACAATACAAATAGAATTACCTAAAATTTTTCCACTGCATCATCAAATTGGCTGCTTCAAAAAGGCATTTTTTAGCTTCAAAGAGGAAAAATTAAATTTAGTAGGCAATGAGAAAGCAAGGAATATAATGCTTCAACACACTTAAACACTGCAAAATATTATTTGCCTAACCAATGAATTCCATTTTTGCATAGCCAACATTTTTCTCCTAATTAATACCGAGGTGAATACTAATAAGCCATTAACCCCTTATATTTAAAAATAAAACCAAGAACATAAGCAGTATAATTAAACACATTATAAATCAAGAATTAAATTCTTAACCAAATGCAAAATAATGATAAAAACCTAATAATAAATGGCTATTAAATTTTAATGCTAAATTATTACTTTATTTTTAAACATTAAAACTTACCACCTTATTTCGAATTGCTCTTTATTACCACTGTTTTTAATATTGTGCAATTCGTTGGTTATTTTATTATTGATTTAATATGTTATTATTGTATGTAAATTGATACTTCCTTAGCTTTATAAACTTCAAGCTTTTAGCAAGCATCTTAGAAAAATCGGCTATGACAACAATGGCATTCATTTATTTTACAAATAATATTTTGCAGAATTTTATTGCGCGATGTTGCTACGTTTATTAAGAAATAATATTTTTTGCTTATTAAATATCTTTAATATGTGCAATTAAATATTACGGTCGTAAGGAAATATACAATGATTATGGTTTCAGAAAACTGAAATACTGTAACTGGAATTCGACTAAATGCGTGGTAAATAAAAAGTTACAACAGTTTTTCAAAAATGGAATATTCAATTTTTTCAGCTAACAACCGTTCCGCTAGCGCCATTAAATTACAAATAGAATTATCTAAAACTTTTCCCTTTTTAACCTCTCCTTTATCCCTTATAGTTTTCGAGATTCCAATGCATTCACCACCAGTTTAGAATACACAGTATATATCAACATTCATGGTTATAAAATGAACTACCTGTTCAGTTGTTAAATTGTTGGAAAAATTTACTACCATTGTCACTAATTATTTCTAAACCTTTAAATTGCTATCATAAAAAATCGGCTCTCCTTTTGAAATGATCTTTTCAATTTAAATGTTTGCTTTCAAGAATTTTTTATACAATTTTGTCTTTGGGATAAAATGTTAGCAGTTAATTTCATTTTCAAATATATTTGTAAAGTCTTGGAACTCATTTTAGATCTCATATCGTGACTTCTTTAATCTCAAGTCGCCAATTAGTGCTGACCTAGTGCGTTTTCCGTTGGCCTCGCTATATATATAAAAAAAATTTATGGCATATATTTCCCACCAAAAAGCTCTCTTTCAAAACGAATTTTTCCATTTCTCATTTAGGTTCGATAATGCTTCTAATATATATTTTTCGTTTACAGTCCTTTTCGTCCAAACCATTTTCGTGCACCCTGGTGCACTATTTGAACTATTTTCGTAAACCCTTAAATCGCATTTTTACAATTTTTAATATTTGATGCACCTGATGGTTTTTAAACTTTTGCGTCACCAATTACATTTGATTTTTCAAGAGATTGTGATCTATAAAAGCTCGCTTTTGAGTTCAATTTTTTATTCCGATTTTTGTGAGGTTTTTGCTATAATTACTTTCTTGGTTTTTTTTTATTGAAACGTTTTCGTATACTATCAAATGACATGTTTGCAATATTTGATACACGTAATGATATTTTTAAATAATGCATCACAATTTACGTCTGACCGCTCAACTATTAAGGGCTTCTGCTGTTCTATGATAAGCTTGTCTCTTTTTGGAACGAAATATTCTATTTTCGAGAATTTTCATATAATTTTATTTTATTCGGAAAAAAACAGCAAGTTTTCGTTTTAATTAATTATTTTCATAATCCATTAACCCTCATTTTCATAAAGTTGATACACGTACTATTTTTTTGAACCTTTGGAGCATCAATACTTCTAATCTATTAAATTCTTGTCTTGGCATTGACTTAAAAATGTATCACCGAAAAGCTGCCATTTAAAAAGCATTTATTAATTTGCAATTTTTGTAAAAGTAGCTGATTTTTTTAATAAATATTGTCACCTCATTTTCACAATATTTTATACAGGTAATAAATTAATTTTATAAAATCTTTGAGCCGTCAATTCTGATCTATTAAAACCGAGATTTCGTTAATAATGTAAGAAAAAAATATCTGCTTTTTTTTATAAATAAGAATTTTTCAAAAACCCTGAGACCTCATTTTCACAATATGTATTTGATGCAAGTGATATATTTTTTACATCTTCGAGTCGCCAATTGCTCTGATCTATTAAATACTTGTATTGGTATTGACATAAACATTTCCCACCAAAAAACTTGCTTTTTGAAATAAAGTTTTTAATTTTCGAGATATTTTTAAAAAAAAAATTTCTGTATTAAATATTTTTCATGAACCCTTAAACCTCATTTCAATATATGTTTTTTAAATCTTTTGAATCACCAATTACTTCTGATCTATTAAATTCTTATGTTGGTAATGATATGAAAAATGTCCCATCAAAAATTTTATTAATTGTGAAACCTTTATTTATAATTTTTACATTTGGTTTTCTTTTATGAAAATATTGTTATTAACCCTTTAACCTAATTTTTACAACAATGATTCTCCTAAAAATTGTTTTGATGTTTGTAGTTAATCAAACATTACCCATTTTAATCCTTGCACCAATACAAGGAATAAAGTGAGTAATTAGCGAATCATATAAATATTTTTGTCATTGCGAATATTTCACGAGGGTTTTTCTTTCTAATTTTGTTTTATTCGGAAAAAAACAATAATGGCAGTCTCTTTTTTAAATATCTTCGTAAACTCTTATTATTGCCACATTTGATAGACATGATAATTTTTCTACAACCGTTGAGTCAATA
>MU183237.1:0-28150 GCA_016904865.1 Pissodes strobi | reverse complement strand
GGTTAGTTTCCTTTTCTTGAGCCCCCGTAGCGAGCGAAGCGAGCGGAGGGCCATGCGAAAAGCGAAATATTATATAACAGCGTATTCCAGGTGCCAAAATCAGTGAGCTTTTGTAGCGCTACAAACGCTTACAAAACCTAACCGATTTCAGCACCCTGGTGCGTATAATAGCCAGTTACATAGATGCCGAAATCAGTGAGCTTTTGTAGCGTAATTATTGTTTACACAGGCTCACAGTTTTCAGCACCCTGGTGCCATCGTATGTGAGGATGTGTAAATATGCTGCTTGGTTGCTTAAAACCGAATAACGTGGCGTTGTTAAAAATACCAATAAAATGTTAGAGGACGGAAGGGTAGCTATATAATTTTTATATTCTTGTCTAATATGGAAGTCAGCCATTTAGGATAATTATGTATGAAAGTTATTAATTAAATAAAATAATTTAATATCATGAGTTAGTTTTTAGAGAAATTCTTGTACCTTTAGTTGGGGTGCTTGGTACGCCGGGGTGTCTTATTACGTTTTGATGCATTACTTTCTTAATGTGACTAAATTTTGGACCCATGGACTATGTGTGAGTGATTCCTATTATTGTTGGCTCCACTAACCCAAACTAACCCAAACTAAAACACCTGCCTCACTATCGGTTTAAATCAAAACAAAACAAAACAACGTGGTGTTTCTGCTGGTGCGTAGACTTTGATGTGTAGCTACTCTTCTATATATTAAATTTTCATGAAATTGGGTGCTGAGTTAGCAATATTACATAACTTCCAAGTAAAAAAAAAACAAAAATTGTTATTTTGGAAAAATAACATATTTTGTGCCAGGATGGGGTGACTTGATACACATTTTCTTTTGCATATCTGCGTGTCCCAAATACCTTTTTGTATTTCTTGGCATTTTACCTGCATGTAAAAAGCCAAGAAAATACAAAAAGATGCTTGGGATACACAGATATGTATCGTATTCAGTAGAAAAGTTGAATAAGGAGTTGGAAGATGTTAGAAGCCGGAGCCAGTGGTAAAGTGTTACCAAAATGAAAATACATCGCTGTTTAAAAAGGAAAAATTTAAATAAGTACAGTGACAAACGGCGTTTTCTGTAGAGGAGGAAACCTCTCACAGATAAACTAATCACTGCAAGTGAGTGAGGGTTCCCTATGACATATTATGGAGTCAGGCAAATTGTAAAAAATTACTTTACGGAAAATATTCCGGAAGAAGACTGGATGCACTATTACTTGAGCCGAATGACCAAAGATTAATAGTCAAAATGGCCGAAAACATCAAACGCCGTCGCGCAGCAGCTTCGCCACAAATTGTTAATGAATATTCCGATAATTTAGAGATTTCATTGTCAAATATAAAACCTTGGTCAATAATTAACTGCAATGGGACCAATTGGGCTGATGACCCTGGGAGAAAGCATATATTGACGTTAAAAGGCGATGCAAGCCAGAATTTGTTGCTTAATGATGGCGTGTGTTGCAAATGGTACTCTTTTACCACCATTCGTGATAAAGCGTTCTACTAATTTATGGGACACATGGACGACTTGAGGTCCAAAAGGAGCGCAATATGGCAATACCAAATCACATTCTATAGATCAAAAAGGCTTTGAGAATGGTTTTCTGGGATAGTTTTGCCATATCTGAAGAGACAAGACCCACCGCGAGCCTTAATTGGCGACAATTTATCGTCGCACCTTTCTGTTATGTCATTGCTGAATATAAAGATAATGATGTTCGGTTTATTTTTTACCCAAAAATTCAATTCACATAGCACAGCTCCTAGATGTTGCCTATGTTAGGCCATTCAAAGGACAATTGCGCGACAAATTGATACAGTGGAAACGGAAAGGCAATAGAGGAACAGTGCCAGAAGACAGATTACCATCTATGCTTAACCAAAATGGAAACAAACACTGCTGAAATTACCAAAACTGGAGTTAAAATGTGTGGAATAATTCCTATTGGCAGGATGAAACTTTTGGATCAAATTCCGAAAGACCTTACAACAGAAGAGGCTAAAACTACTCAACACAATATGAAAAACACTTTCATTGATATTTTAAGACAGTTAAGACATAGCAATGACGAACCTAAGAAAAATCCACAGAAAAATACAAAAGAGTGCAAGCAGGAAGAAGCGTTGTCAATATAGATTCCGATTAGGATTCCGCTCCTGCCACCAACGATTTCCACCTCAATTTTGGTATTTTCAGGTTCTGAAAACTCCCAGATGGATTGGAGTATATTCGAAATTGATTATTATGACATTGAGGAAGAAGATTTTTTTGCATATTTGAAATATAAGTTAGTTCTATGAGAAGACAAGCAAAACGGTTTGTTGCTCAGGCATTCAGTGTGCCATACCCATCCAATGATACCAACAAGGCGGTCGAAGTATAATTCTTGAAACGTTACAAAATTTTGAAATATTTCATTTACGTGGCCTGATGTTACAGACATACGTATTGTTTGTCCTTTCGAAGTGAAGTACGGTTTACCTATGCCACAGAAACAAAGAATAGGGATTTTCAATTCTCCTTTTGATGTTTTATAGTTATTTGTATTGTAAAAATATGTTCTGTATTTTCTTTACTGCATGAAGGTATAATCCCATTTTTATTTCGAATAAACGTCAATTTTTTAGAAGTTTTGCATAAATAAGCCTTTTAACGTATTTTTTACACCTTTCTTAAAAAACTATTTTTGTGTATCAAGTCACCCGTTAAAGCTTGTGAAGTGATATCTATAAAGAAATAAACACGTGTAGCAAGTCACCCCGGCCCACGGGGTAATTTGGGGGGTAAGAGATCGATGATATAGAGCAGGAACAGTGTGTATACACCCTTGAGGAATTCCGGCATTGATTTTAAATTCCTCCGAGAGATGGATACGCAGACGTTAAAATTTGACGCCCAACGTGGGGCTGGCATGGAAACACAGAAATCGTCAAATATTTTGGAACGTGGAAGAACTCGTTTTTAGGCAAAATCTTGTCTATTGATTGCACACATATGCAGTAAAAAAGAAAATCACATTACATAGTCTCATACTACGTCCCTAAAAACACTTCAAAATACAGTGTCCAACTGGTATGGGATATTAGGAATGATTAAATAATTTGGGATCTGGCAGAATTAGTTTTTAGGGTAATTCTTGTTTATTGGTTGCCGGCATATCCAGTTGAACGCAATATAAAACCACAATATAAATAGTTTTATTTCACGTCCTGGAAAAGCACATTAAAATTTGACGCCCAGCATAGGGCTGGTATGGAAAATTTGATATTATCAAATCTACAAAATGGTAACTGAATAAATCGGTGTGCACAATAATGATCCTTGATTCGCTCTATCATATATCTTTTTCGAAAAACTTAAATTCGACCAAAAAGTTTTATTTTTTTAATAGTTTACTTTATTCATATTTTTTTGCCACTTAACTATAGAAGACCAGAGAAGATAGGGTGGCACACCCAACCGAAATTTTCCCTCGGTTTTCTCACTTATGATGTAGAAAGCAGAAAAACGGCCGTACCCGTCAACTTTAATTTTAAGGGGGTTATATTAAATGGAAAAAGGTATTATGTTATACATCATTTCAAAGTGCACACAATTATATTTTCAATACCACCGTATCTTTTTTAATTTTGGAGGAGCCATTAAGTTAAAATCTTAACTTTTCTAGTTCCGTTTTAAAATAGTTTGCACTACCAATTCAAGAAAAAATCGAAATTATTTCGCTCTTTTTTCCAAACAATGATTGTGCCAGAGATGCTACAAATCTATATAATTAGCAACATCCTGACAAACACGGGTCCCATATTTTCGCTCACAGTCTACTTTCAAAATTTCTAACCCAAACTATAGATGTGGAAAACAAAAAAAGGATTGTCCAAAATCCAATAAGAACATAAATAGTTGAATTAGTTGTTCTGGGACACATCATGATGGAACCTACCCTAAGTGTTAGAAGATTATCAGATTTTGAGGTACGACCATCCAGAGAATATTTAAGTCACATAAATTCCTTCTTTATACAATTCAGTTAGTCCAGGAACTAAAGGAAAATTTTATAGATCGACGTTTAGGATTTTGAGAGATCATTAGTGAACGATTATTAACAATCAAGATTATCTTAATCCTCTCTGTTTCCTGATGTTACTTGTTACTAAATGGCAAATATATATATAACCGCCATAACTGCTGTTATTGGTCTCCAAATAATTAAATACTTTTTTGTGAAGTTCACACCCAACCTCCAGCTAACCTAACGTTTGGCTAGTAATTTTCGGAGATCATATCGTTGGCCCATTCTTTTTATATGGAAATCTAAACGGATAAATTTATGTAGATTTATTAGGAAATGCCATTGACCTAGCTTTAATATAAATAAATGAGCAAGATAACCGCCACCCTGTCGAAGACATAATTTTTTAACAAGATAGGGTTCCTCTACACTAGGCGACACCCCCAAGACAATTTCCATATGAAACATTTCCAGAACAATGGACTGGTAGGAGAGGATATACTAGATGGTCTGCTCCCCAGATTTGTTGCGGCTGGACTTTTTTATGGCACCATTTAAAGGCCAAAATGTACTGAAGACTGGCTACAGCGTATTGTACACGAACGTAATCTTATAAGTACAGAAATGCGCAATAATGTTAGAGAGCACTCTGAGGAATGTCTCTACTATTGTGGTGGTGGGCATTTTCATCTAATAAATTGTAGTAATTGATAAGTGAATTGGGTAAAATCACTTTTAAATTTGAATTTCTTGAGCAGCTTAGCCAAATTAAAAAATAAGGTGGAATCGAAAAGGTAATTGAATATATATCATAAAAGGATTTATAACGTGATATCCTCTTCCAATCAAGATTTTTAGGATGAAGTCACCCGCGCTTAGAGGATATACTAAAAAAAATAAATGACCCCCTTGAAATTATAATTGACGAGTCCCACGCATACATTTACCATCGAGCGTATAATTTCGTGACTTTGAAAATGAATACTGAACTAGATGCAAATATACCTGCGAATATATTGGAAAGTCCAGAAGCAGTATCTCTAAATCTCTTGACACCTAAATCGCGCCAAATTTATGAACTTGCATATCAGCGGTTGATGGATTGGTGTAAAGAAAAAAAATGTGCAAACGTATGCGGAGAGTGTTCTAATGGTGTATTTCTCAAATTTATCGAAGAATGTCAAGCCATCCGCCCTTTGGTCACAGTATTGGATGTTGAGATCCACGCTGGATATTAAGAATGGTGTGGATATTAGTAAATATTCAAAATTACGAGCATTTTTTAAAAAGGCGAAATAATAGGTATATACCTAAAAAATCTAAGGTTTTTACAAAGGAGGGAATGGATCGATTCCTGGCTACGGTCTCTGATAATGTGCATTTGATGATGAAGGTTGCAGATGCTATGCGTCGCGACGAATTAGTTAATTTTTAAAGTAACGACGTTGAAGGTATAGGCTCAGCCTTAATTATAAAAATTTTGCACAGGAATATCAAGAAACCTCGTTCGTTTACCATTATAGGTGAACCTTATTTACGTTTATTTCGAAAATATGTTGCCCTGTGGCCATCAAATTTAAGGAACGTCATTATTTATTTCTTAAGTATGTCAATGGAAAATGTTAAAGAACATCAGTTTTGTTGATATTTACAAAATTAGTGCTGTGCCGCAAGAAATGGCAAAATTTTTAAAGTTAGAAAGTTGGAAGGAGTATACTGGACATTCGTCTGAGAACGTCTGCTACACTTCTTGTTGACACTAGCGGTGACCTCACTAGGTCTTAAAATACATGGAGGTTGGAAGTCGAGTACCATAGCAGAAGAATATATTCAAGAATCATGTATTAACAAAGAGAATACTGCTAGAATTATATTGCAGCCTGACAAAGAAAGTACAAGTTTCTGTTCAGATACCGTCGTGATCGAAAGTTCTGAAGATGTTTTAGCAGCGTGCTTGTGGAATGAACGGTACGCAGAAAAGTAACTTACCGGTCGAAATGTAGTTAGTACGAGTATATCATATTTTCTAGACTTGGGCCGATGACGATACTTAGCATCTGAGTATCCGCCGATACTTGAAATTTCAGACAAATGTACCTGACATTCAGATGCTCCCTTTGTTGCTATGCGGCATTAACCGCTCTCTCTTTGAATGGTTAAATGGTAGAGATTCGTAATCCCTAAATCGTTCAGGTATTCCTTAACTTACTTGCTGTTAAAAATATGTTTCATACAGCTGGAGGAATCGTGACTCACTTTAAGCACTCTTCCATGAAAGCAGTGCACAAAAGTCAAAACGCACTTGAAGGATAAAATTCCAATTCGAGATTAACCAGCTCGTTGGGATTCTACCTACCAAAAGCCAAATCGACATTTGGATCATAAAAATGCTATATCAGGTAAAAAAAGTTACCAAGTTACACCAACGCATTGCAATCCCATTAACAATGATGTAAATAAATAATTTTTCTTTTCATTACCTTTCTAGGATTTAGAGAAAAAGATGTGTTTAGTTTTTAATAATAGTTTTTTCATTATAAAAATTATTGAACTTTCAAAACCAGTGATAAACAGAGACAAAATAATCGGGTTATATTTTTTATTTATATTTTGGCAATATTCATTTTGTTCTTTATTTTTAATACTCTTGAATAAAAATATTTCTCGGATAGCCCTTTTAAACTTTTATTTTATTTAATTTATTCCTCTCGTGAATTTGGTAAGTTAAGTGTGCTTACATACAAATCGGTGGGTTAAATAGGGTTCGGATTTTGGAATCTTTACCAATTAAAAAAAACTAAGACGTATATAGTTTATTTTAGCTAAAACGTGAAACCTAAGTACGTCTTAAGAATAATAACAGTGTTCTTAATTAAAAACTACATGATGGTTATAGCTTTTTTATTTGCTAATGAAACCGACTTCTTATCACTCATCTAACTGACTGTCAATAAATAGTCCTTTAGAAAGATCAACACATATTTACAACAGCCAAAATTCTTTTTTTTTATTTAAGTTATCACCAACGCAAACAGTAAACATTGATCATCCAACTAAATACAATTATTTAAAATATATAAACATTTATTTATTACAAATGCAAGATTTCGATAATTAAATAATTTTCCTATTTGAATCAAATTAATCAAATTGTTTTTTCAAATAAAAATAAGGATTGGACAAATAAAAATGATTTGATTCAAAAAAGAGTACAAATACCCAAAACATTGGTTTAAATAACCGACCTATTTAAACTAAAACACGAAGCTTTTGGAACAAATATACCTCAGAGTTCAATCAAAACACAAATGTTTTAGAAAAAATATATGTTATATTTGTTACAAAATATTTGTCTTTTAATTTAAATAGGTCGGGTATTTAAACTAGTGCTGGCAAAAACCGTGAAAAGTTGAAACCGGTTATTCGGTTTTCTTAAAAACCGGTTTCGGATAAAACCGGGTATTCGAATAATAGTGAAAACCGGGTATCCGGATAACCGATTAACCGGATAGCCGGTTAATCGGATAACCGGTTAATCGATTAATACACAGTCATCATAGGCTAATCATAATTTATAATTTGTTCTTAAGCATATTTCCATTAGTTCAGTTTCCCTGCCGATTAGGGCACAATCATTAAATTCTAGTGAACCAAATTTATTCCAGTTTTTGGTCGTTATTGAAATAAACCCCAAGGTAATAATTAAATTAAAAATATTGTTTATTACAAATTAAAATCGATATAAATTTTGAGCAGAAAAAATATTACAATTTTTTAAAACTTAAATAAATATAAAGGTATTCTATCAAAGGTAGATATTATTTTTCAATCGCCCTCTAAAAGCATTTCCAAATATAATCACCGTCCAGTAGGTATGTGGTATGTTACGATTCCAAATACCCAGTTTTTACTTTACTTTCTATCTTTTTTACCATTACTTGTAAACCCGGTGGCCCAGTGCCATGTAACTAGATAACCGAATAATAGATTAATCGGTTAACCGAGAAACCGGTTATTCGGTTAAACGAGAAATCGGGTAACCGGTTAACCGAGTATCCGGTTAACCGGTTTCGGTTTTTTTAAAAACCGCGGATAATCCGAAACCGGTTAACCGACTATCCGAAAAACCGTCTTCGGTTGCCAGCACTAATTTAAACCAATGTTTTGGGTCGTTATACGAAATAATTTCTCTTATTTGAAACAAAATAATTTTATTTGTTACAAAGTTTTTTTTTGACGTAACAATGATTCTAAAATCATATTTTTTGTTCGGGCAACATAGAGCGTCCTAACCGAACATTGCTAACCTTACAGCACGTTCAACGCCTTATTTTTCTTAAAAAAAATTGTTTTGTTGCAATCTGAGTTAGTTTGGGTTGACCTATAATTTCGAAACAATTAAAAACATTTTTTTATAAATGTGTTTTTATCTGAATTTCAGATACTTTCAAATAAAGTATCGGTATCTGGCTTGACGCTTTCTGAAGTATCGGTATCAGTATCTAAAAATTGGTATCGGCTCAAGCCTAATATTTTCTATAGTAACAGAGGTATTTTTTTTCAAAGTCTGTATTTCTTTTTCAAGGATTATTGCCAGCTTTTTATTCTGGCGTGATTGAGATTAGAAGACCAATGCCTGTTCAAAAATTCTATCAAGGAATTTAATTTTTTCAAATTGTCTTATAGACTGTCCTGTGTCCTATATCTGTTAGACAGTAAACGATTATTATTAAACAATAGCAAGTGATCTGTTCTCTAAACAAGCATGGCTTATGAGAAAGTCTAGTAATGTTCCGATATTTAAAAATAACACGATTATTTCACGCATCCAAATATTTTTTAAAATAAACAATTCCAGGTCAAGTGCACACGTTTTAAAATTACAAATTACAAGGTTGTCCGGGTATTTTTTTTAAAGCGTTGTTCTTAAGTACTTGTAACATGGTCATACAACTAGGTAAATAATTACCGTATAGTACGTTGCTATGCTAAAGTAGAAGAGCGTGATTTTAAAATCCGTTAACTAAATCCGAAGCTACAGGGTTTTAAAACTGAAAAAGGGATTCGCTCGTATCATATCATCTGACGTTTAGAAGTTATTTCTAGATTAATTTTATTCCTGTTCGAAACAATGTTAAACAATTACCTGTTCCAAACGTGATTAGGCAAATCTTTTGAACCATTCCCTACTATGGACATCCGAAATCTATTTAGGGATCCAAAAAGGCTGTTATCTGAGCGTCTCCTACTAAGCTTGCCAGGAGCTGGGATCTGGTTGGCGGGTAGAACTAGGGTAGGTGCTGATCGATTTGCTAGATAAAGTGCAAAAACAGAGCCTGTGTTATATAAATATACAACCGTTACCTTCTCAATTAAAAGTTATAGGGAAAGGTTTTTAGATCAAAAGCCAAAAAAACGTAATTCCTAGATTTTCAAAATTCATATAATAAATGAAATGGTGAATAAGAACAAGCACTGAAAGCGCATAGCAATTAGAATTTGAAATTGTTTAAAAAATTTTACAGGGAAATACAGGACATTACTGACCCGAACGTTTTAAAAATCGCCGATGTCATGCAATACCGACTCAATAATGTGATATTGTGTCATGACGCATGACGTACCAGTGCATACGACATCAATAGTTTTTAACCTTTTAAGATATCAAGAATTTGAATTAAAGCAAGAGTGTTGCACGTTCTTATAATTGACTGGGCCTAGCAAGTTGTGTTCAAAAAACAACTACCAACCTAATAATTTGTGTCGCTGATATCCAAGTCTGTTGTGTTTGGTGCTCTCGCTTTCGATCTTCACGTCATCGAGCAACTTCTGGCCCAACATCTCTTGATTACGGTTCTCGACGTTACTGCTGTTCGTCATTTTGTTTTCACTAGCGATGCCAGAAATTTTACCAGTTTTTCAGATTTTACTACAGGTAAAATTGTAAAATAGTCTATACTAAAAGGCTAGTATACTTTATAAAAATCACAGGCGTTGAATATAAGCGCTTACTTGCTTCAAATATCACAGATTTGCTTGTGTGGTATTTAGGAGACCTTAGGAACTTTTTCTTCTTGAGGAGCTTCTATCTGGAAAGAAAGAAAAATGTTCAATTAATGCAAAAATTACTCTACTACTAAATTCTGTGATTACACTTTTATGCATTTTTTACCCTTTGTTAATTTTCATTATTTCTATTATCATTTTGGTGTTATATTTCTTGATGCCTTTTTGTTCCGCGTTTCGAATCAATTTGTCTAGTTTCGCCTAAATCTAAAGACAAACAAATATTTTCTTTGATTTTTTTTTTCGTTTAGAACACACAATTAAAGACCATATTTTGAAAAAGATATCCGTCTGTGTATGGGTGTGTGTGTCTGTCACAATTAAACTATTGCAATTATGAATCAAAAATTATAACAGATCGTGTTCGTTATTGAATAAAATCGAACTAGTTAGTAGCGATTTTCCAGGGGTTAAGCTAACAATAAAAAAAAAGAATATAGAGCTCTTAAAAGGTAAATACAATGTAATACAAAAATTTTCAAGTTAAAATGCAAATCGAGTTTGTAACTGAGTAAATTCGAACCATCGATCGGTGCCAGTGTCATATTTAAGAAGAAAAAAAAACTTAAAACACATCTGCTAAAATTATCGATTTTAAATTGAGGACAAAAAATTCTGGCCTTCAAAATACGGGCAGAATTCCAATTCGTGAATGAATAAGATCGAACCATTGCATGCATTGGCGCAGTGCGTTTTACTGGATGAAAAAATTAGTAAAACGCATATTTGGAAGAACAATTCATCGTATCAAAATAAAAGCTGAATTAGAAAGTAATATAGCTGAACTGGTGGTGGATTATGTAGGTTCAACGAAATGTAAATTCCATTTGTTACCAATTTAAACTTAAAAATCTTGATCTCAAAATACAGATCGAGTTAGTAAATGAGGCTGAGTTCGTTTTAGACTCGGATGCGAGCAGACCGATTTTTTAAACACGTGACGGTCCAGGCATCTGAGTACTCGCCAATTTACTAACGGTTTAGATATATGTCATAATTTATGTAAACAAAACTGAAAACACCTGTTGTTTATATAGGTTGCATATTGTATAATTCTAATGTTTAGATTAAAATAGATCGGATCTCATAAAAGGTTCGTTTAGGGGAAAATGGAAGTTGCTCCATTTCTCCCAGTTATAGTGCACTTTGGAATGAAATATTCTTTGGGGATGAAGAGGAAAAACCCATGAAGAAAACGAATATTTAAAATTTTGTTGAAAATGTTGTTTGTTGCTTGCGACCAATTCAAAAGACACTTCCAGATACATCCGTCAACCATGGAAAATTTGCTTGAGAAAATTCAAGCTGGAGGCTCCTGTAATCAGGGGACACCCCAAGCTTCCGTTGGAAAAGGAACTTTTATTAATATGATATTTAGCACATATTTATAAAGATTCCTGTAAGTACTTATAAAAATTCGTTACAAATGTTAAACGTTGTTTGCTGTATGTATGCCATTGTATCCCATTGAAACATTAGGTGACGAGCAATAAGAAATAAAACCGAAATTAAGATGAGTACTCCAGCACATTATTTAGTTTGGGTGGCCTTTGATCAGAATTCCTGATTAAACATTTTTTTATTTACAAAATTCCATATTATATGTCCGGGCATTGGTTATTTGCTTGCCGCGGCCACTTTCACTTTTTGCTAGGGATTTATTGCCCTAATTGATAATAGGACAGTTGCGCGCAAACGAGGGATTTCGGAATGGTACCGACTGTAATATAAATGTTAGATATAATACCCTTGTTACGTTCCGTCCTCAAATATTTGAACACTTCATGACTGGCTCTCCGCTCGCTTCGCTCGCCTCGGGGGCGCAACCGACAAAAGCTAATCAAAACTAACCAAAACTAACTCAACGCATGAACTACATGCCGCGATATCGCGTCTGCAGTTTACGTATAAGCACCGGTGCGCAACTGTCCCATACCCAATAGGTAGCCGGCGCGCAACTGTCCTGTGAAATTGAAACTACCTTCATATTTTTCAGCCCGCGACGCGCAAGTGACCAACACCCATATGTGCTTCTAGTTTTGGTCTAATTTAATAAGTTAGACGGACCATTTTTATACAAATCTCAGGTTGCATATTTTTCAGCTCGGTAGCTCATAAATTTCATGTAACAAAAGCAACAGCATGGGCTTGGTTGATGAGAATGGGTAAATTGATATTGTTGATAAACACTAATTTTAAAATTATTACTTGACCATCTAGAGAAAGAGCTCTGAAATATCCAATAGGTTCCAAAATATTATTGGACTTCCTGGTAAGTAATTAATTCGAAACTTTAATATACGGTCTTGACACTTGGCCAGGTTTAGCTGTGGTTAAGAACCAAATACGCATTGCGGGAAAATCACAGAGTGACAATGATTGACAATGGAAAAACATTATCAGTCACTGTGACGGAAAACAATTGACTCCTTGCCACAGTAACATCCTTACTTAAATTGAATGAAATGTGAAACTTTTCTTATAGAAGTTATTGGCTCTATCGAATTCGAATTCCTATATGAAAAGAAAAAAATTATTCTGTCTTATTTTAGGCAATTTGTGACGATAAAAAAATACGGATGCTTTTAGGAGTTGCAGGTTGCATGTTTCCGTCTCCTATTCGTCCAACGCAACCGAGTGCGCTAATCGTGTAGGAAACGGATGCAAGACCTGCATCTCCGTTCCCTAAGGGGTTAACGCACTGATTCGGGCATCTGGAATAAGGTGTTATACAATATTTCACTTTTAGCATGGCCCTCCGCTCGCTTCGCTCGCTACGGGGGCTCAAGAAAAGGAAACTAACCGGGTGCTAACCCAAAGTAATCCAAGACATACCCAAAATCAAGAAAAAACTGTCAAAAACTTAACCTAAAAAAATAAAAAAACAACGGGGTTTGAACCCTGGCCGCCGATGGCCGCCGAATTGAGACCTAACCATCTAGACCTCTCGGCCACGAGGTTCTTGCCGCAAATTGATTGCATCGCGAACACATGGCGCGATTAGGCGTGTTAACCCCTTAGTACCTTATCACACATGCCGGATAAGATCCTCCGGTTTGCGGATCGGATATCGCGAGGTACGTAACATTAAATGAAAGCTTTCATACGTTTGTCGGATAGTCGGACGCCGGAAACGTGCTGAATAAACCGGACATCCGACGTCGGATATCCGATGTCGGACTAGTGTGAAACGGGGCTTAGGGATGCAGGTTTCACATCCGTTTCCTACACGATTAGCGCACTCGGTTGCGCTAGCCGAATAGGAGATGGAAAAATGCTACCAGGTTCCTACCATGACTCGAAGGTATTTCAAATGTCAGATTTATCGGAGGGAATTAGAGCAAATTGTGGGGAATTTCCCAATAATACTCATATTATACTTATTATAGGGGACCTATTATAGCCTATACATTATCAAAGACACTAATTGTTGGGTATAAGGACCTGCATAATTTAACCAATGGTCAAAAAAATTTCAACATGAAGCCATTTTAGATAAGGGATATTATTGAGCAGGCTTTTGCCCTTTTAAAAGAACCGATTTCGTCGCCTCAAATTTGGAAACGGTTAGAATGGATTTATTTTGTTATTCATTGTTTTATCATGCCGATTACGTAACGTATCTATGATAAATAATGATGCTGCAGATATATTAGATTTAGGTCAAGAAATAGAAGAAGAGAGGCTACTGCAAATAGAGAATATGAATGCTCAAGGGGTCCATGCAAGAAGGAGAGAAGCACTTCAGAAAAGAGATAATACTATAAATAGTTTGTTGCAGTAAAATTTCAGCAAACACCTATTTGTCCGTTTTCTTCTTTGATTGGGAACTAATAAAATGCATGAACCTACTAAGTAAATATCACCGTGTCCTAAGTTTGAACTTGAACTTGAAAAATATTATATAAACATTCACAGTTAATGTTGCAGCCATCAGCATTTTGTAAAATATAAATAAGTAGACAAACACCAAATTCATCAGGCTTTCGGATCTCTCTCAACTCCGCTCGACTAGTTGAGTGCAAGCACACAGGTGCGTAGTCTGCTAGTTGTTCTATCCCGCAACCTAAATACCTGATAGCACCTGTACATAGGTAAAGGTTCATCAGGTCCCTACCCAACCTAGATGTACATGTACATGGGTACACGGCACCCGGGAGATGTCTAAAAAGTAGTGAGAGTCGAAACTACTAGTAAAGTATCAAGGGGATTTTTAAAAGTAGTGCAAGTGCCTTAGTAATCTGTGTCAAACTTAAATTAAACTGCTCCGTCATTGAAAGACGCTAAAAGACTTACCATATAAATATTAAAACAAGTACATAAATAAAAGACAACCCAGCTCGCATAGACTTTATTAATAAAATAGTGACCAAGAACCTAGAAACACTTTAAACAAGCGTCCCTCGAGAAGACATGTAAACTCATTTAATTCATCTATAAACAAAGCACGCATTTATTACTGCTCGCGTACAGTATACTCATTCTTAAGTTTGTTTGTAAATAAACTTGTTATTGTTTTTATCAATGTGTCTCCTTTATCATCTCTTCTCACCTGACGTAGAGCAATTCCGAATCTGAGCTATTCGTCACAGATAAAAAAACCGATTCGTGACAGTATGGTGGAGGCGCGGGTCTACGTCACAAAACATTAAACAATAAAATTAAGTAATAATTATAATGGGCAAAACATTAAGCAATAAATAATTTCAAATCCAAATCAAGCGCAGGCTAGGCCAGTTTAGCTATTGCATAAATATATATACATATAATAATAAATTTCAAATTCAAATCTCACACCTAAAATTATCAAGCGATATAGGTCAAGCAACCCATTACATAGATATATAAATATAATAAACAAACATTAATTTCGAATCACGCGCCGAAGTATTGCCAAGTGCCGCCATCTACGGGCAATCAATGTAACGGCAGACAGAGTCGCCATCTCGGGGGCGAATAGACCTGCATCCCATTTTGTTTGATAAAAATGCGTTGCGTTTTAAGATCCTTTACAGTCATACGCCACTATGCTATATTAGTCGCTTCTGATTGGTGGATTAACGTCAGTTTGACTTTATCTACCGTCGAGTCAGTTTATTCTAGCAGGTCTAAATGGTCTAGTGGTCAGATTCTGCGATTGGTCTTAATGGTCTAGTGGTTCAATTCCCGTCGGGAGCAAGACATGTTTTCTTTATTTTTTTAAGGTTATGTTTGTTTTTTTAATTTTGGTTTAGTTTCTATTAGTATTCTCTGGTTGAGCCCCGAAACGAGCGAAGCGAGCGGAGGGCCTTCCATACCTGGAGAATTAACAGTGCTCAACAGTGCGGTTAATAAATGCGTGTCCGGCATAAAGTTGAATATTTGTGGCTTTGTTTTTAATATTGATTTCTCTATAGATTTTATTCCTCATAAAAGTGTATTAAGAGAAAAGTTTTTACGTCAGGTTTTAGCTGAAATATACAGGGAGCACAAAAAATTTACATGTAGGCACAAAACATATAATAAACAATTATTATAAAACTATTTTAAAGTTACTCTTAAACTAGAGACATTTGGCAACAACGCGCAGCGTTTATGTCTAGTGCCTCCTATAAGTGAACATAAACTTAGATGTGTAATACTTAATTCTTGTTTTTTGAAGTATTAACCATATCCTAGAAACAAATCAAGGCATTGATCTTGATGTTGCATTTTTTCCTTGTGGCGTTTGTTGGCTGCATTTCGTATCTTTTGCTTCTGTGCGTGATTGCCCGATAATTCTCTTTGGTATTTCATGAACCCTTTCATTACATTAGTTTTCCTCACAATCTTTATTAAAAAGCAAACAATGAGTTTTTTTGGCAATTAGGCTAAAGATAAAAGCATACTTGCTCTTGCCAAGTCTGTATAAATTCATCCGCCAAGTCCAAAAATATCATTCCCAGATTTTTCATTGTGCCGTTTGATGATATTCTTCAGACCTTTCGCACTGTTGTATGGTAACAGTTATTGGAATATGATTAGAAATATTGGTGGCCATACTAGTAGAGTGCTACTTATAACTTATTTTGACTTGTGTGGGCACCTCGGGGTTACAAGCTGAAATTTTCACAGAATGAAGATTTTATTATATTAATTCAAAATCCGAAGGTAATAAAAAATCATAACGGGCAAGGGGCAGTATACCTAAAAATCGAGATTATTATATGAACGTGTAGTAGGATATTAAATTATGAATGTTTTCATATAAAATTCAACTACATTTTTGTACGAATTATATTTTTTATCATTGCTTGAAATATGCAGATTACATTGGCCCTTACGGCAAAATAAATAAAAAATTGAAATATCTCCCTTCGAACCTGGCCAAAAACTGATTGAAATATACTCATTTTTGTATTCACCTCGCATTCTCTCCGAAATGAAGGCTCAAATCAAAAATTTTTATTCTTGCAAAAAGTTTGCCTTAAGTATTTAGAATCCATAGGTGCATGAATATTTTTTTTCCTCAAATGGTAATGGAAAATTAGGACTAAATGTAAAAAAGTAATCGCGACCGTCCGATCTCGCGCTTCCCGAGTACTCTCGTATCTCACTTTTCTTCATAGCTTCCTCTCTCTCGCGCCTATTGTACTTGTACAATACAATAAGTGCTTTTACACCATTACGGATTAGAATACAGTTTATTATGTACTTATTTAATCTAAGAATAATTTACCTTTTTTTAAATCCACATGCAATAAATACTTTTACATCCGAAGGAAATGCTGGTGTTGTTAAAATTGGGGATAATTTGGATATCACCTGCCTCCTCAAATGTCCATCCGCATTCTATCACATCTGGTAATAGGGGATTTGGTTCTAAAGAAATGAAACACACCTTAGTTTGATAATGTGCTCTCATACTGCGAAATTTTAAACTATTTTTTGTAGGGGCTAGTTTTTCAATTAACGATGAAGAGGCCAATAGTGTCCTGAAAATATTAATAGACGAAATGTTTGGATTTGTTGAAAATAATTTTATGACAAATTTCTCTGTGTTATTGATCATGCCATATGAAAATTCCTGGACCCAATACCGTCTAAATAATCGGAATAATTTAGGTAAATTACATTTTATTTTTCCTGATCCTGAAAACTGGCCGGTTGTATGATAACCCGTTAGAGCATGAAATGCAGGTAAATTTTTTGCAAGTTTTTCTTCTGGGTTGATGTCATGATCGGCCACATATCACACCGAATTTCCTCTTCCACATTTTACCCCAAATTCTCTAGAAATATGTATTTTTAATATGTACCAGAAGTGCAAGTACATCAGTGTTATTGGGGTCCACTATGCATCTCAAATAATACATAGAATGTTTAGCAGAGAGTATAATGCAACAAAATCCTAGTATCAGCTTCTTCGTAAATATAGAGGATAGTAATTTGTTGTCAATTGGTTCGCAATTTGTTTTCTTATCAAAAATATTGGTAAATCCTCCACTATAGTTGCGAACTTGAAATTCGTTTTATGAGAGTGCTCGTGCAGATAAAAAGATCGTTAACTGTTTTTTTAACTAAAAACAGAGTGGATAAATAAATTCCACTGTTTTGGATGTAAAAAGTAACTTATTACTAGATAAATCGGTACATAATAAAACTTAATTAAATAATTTTTTATTAGATTGTATGAAAGCAAAGCTTGTACACGTAGAAGAAATGAAATAGGTTGCAAAAAAAATACTGGAAGGCAATATTAAAGTGATTGTGTCTATTCCTGAAGAAGATACAGACACTGAAGATAAATAGATTTTGCTATTTTAAAGATTTTTTACATTTTCAGTTTTTCTATTCTGAATAAAAGCAAAAGCTTGCGTTTTTCTAATAGCAGTTGCATTAAGTATTTTTCTACTTCCTTATTACCTAGCAGCGTATAGGAAAAATAAATTTCAGTATAATGGAAAATGTCTTCATTGACTTTATTCAATTAATAATAGCTGTTATTATTATTAGTATTCTAATCCATAATAGTGTAAAGGCACTTATTGTATTGTACAATAGACGCGAGAGAGAAGAAGCTATGAAGAAAAGTGAGATACAAGAGTACTCGGGAAGCGCGAGATCGGACGGTCGCGATTACTATTTACATTTAATTCTATTTTTCCATTATCATTTGAGAAAAAAATGTATTCTTGCATCTGTATATTCTAAATACTTAAGGCAAACTTTTTGCAAGAATAAAAATTTTTGATTTGAGCCTTCATTTCGGAGAGAATGCGAAGTGAATACAAAAATGAGTATATTTCAATCAGTTTTGCCAAAGTTCGAAGGGAGATATTTCAAATTTTTTATTTATTTTGCCGTAAGGGCCAATGTAATCTACATATTTCAAGCAATGATAAAAAATATAGTTCGTACAAAAATGTAGATGAATTTTATATGAAAACATTTATAATTTAATATCCTACACTTTCATATAATAATCTCGATTTTTAGGTATACTGCCCTTTTGTCCGTTATAATTTTTTATTACCTTCGGATCTTGAATTAATATAATAAAGCCTTCATTCTGTGAAAATTTCAGCTTGTAACCCGGAGATGCCCACAAAAATAATTTATAGAAGGATTTCACTGCGTTGGGCACTCTACTATACGTGCTTTTTAATTTTAGTTTGAAATTCATCATCATATCTTTTCACTTATGATATTAAAAATTTAGTTGTATTATAACGTCCATAACTTAGCTTGTTTCTGCACTGGTTGTGGGGTTCTATCTTCAACATGACAAACTGTGGCATCACTTTGTTCATTACTTTCTATTTCTTCAATGGAGCTTATCAGATTTTTATGCAGCTGGGAATATTTTGTTAATAGTTCATCGAGAAACGCCTGTCTAAAAAGTTATACAAAAATCACTAAATATTATATTGCCATTTGTTCATAACGTGGATGAAGAAATGCGGCTTTCTGAAAACAATTTCATGCCTTACCTCAGTTTGCTCTACTAATTTCATATTCGGAGAGCCATATTATAAATTTAAAACCGTTTGGGGTGTGGACAAGCTCCACTCGCTGGCGAATTTCTTCTATATTTTCCATAACGTGCTTTTACTTTAATCGTTTCGTTTTTAACAACAACCCGCAGATGTTAATAACCGTCAGTTCATAAAAAAGTTTTGAAAAATATGGGTTATGTAAGTTATGAAATGAACTTTTTGTGCCTTTTATCAGTATCATCTAACATCTAACTAAACGCTCAATCAAAAATGTCTCATGCGAACGAGGGTCCTCTGAAACGTTCGGATGACTAAAACTGATTAACTGAATGCAAATATAATTCCTAATTCCCTTTAACTGCTCTAAACCAATAAAAGAAAGCATTAAGGTGGGTCCAGACCGGCCGCGCCGCTCCGCACCCAGCCGCGCAGTGCATTTGTCCGTGTTGCAGCAACTTATGTCTACGTGCTGACATAACTCTGTAATGTGGGTTGCCTGAATTCACTTTTCGTATAGCCCTCCGCTCGCTTCGCTCGCTACGGGTGCTCAAGAAGAGGAAACTAACCAGGTTCTAACCAAAACTAACCCAAGACATACCCAAAATCAAGAAAAAACCTGTCTGGAGATATAACCTTAAATGGGTCAGCCCCTAGACATAATTGTTACAACAGCAACCTATACGAACGTTGGCGTTGCCCGAGAAGCGTCCAGATAGGCTGCTCCAGCTCCACTCTGCGACAAACACGTGCTTGTCAGTGTTCCACTACGCGCGTTGAGATATTTATTTTCATTTTGTGGTTGAGAGTAGTCATTATTAATATGTATGAGCGATGCTGATATTACAATTGCCGCCACTGCATTTGTTATAATATGTAATGCAGTGGAGAAAGAGAAAAAAAAAAGAAGAAACGACGCTGGTGGAGTACAAGGCTACTAAACAGTCGAAAAAATTATAGTGGTAGCAATCTTCTATTTACTAAACGAATTACTTTTTCATGAGGCCAGTTTTCAGACATGCTTAAAACTTGAAAGAAAGAAATAATCACTGAAGACAATTTCGAACAAATATACCGCCTTCTTTCAAAACTTTGCTTGTACTACGTCCGAACTGCACGCGCCAACACGCGCACGAACCTCAAATTTCTTTTGATGTACCGACAATTGGTGGAACAACAACGAACACGCGTGGATCAGATTATTTGTGCGCGTTCTTGCGCAATTTCAGGTCTACACTAAATGCAATTGCAACGTGTAAGAACCAGCGATCTCCATTATAGAGATCGGTGGTAAGAACGCCGAGCGGAGCCGCCGATGTGGACTCTGGACCCAGCTTTAGAGGTATCGGAGGCGTCCGATCAATACCTCCTTCAACTAGGCCAACTAGCTGATATTGAAATTAGCAGTGACGTCATGAAAAGTGGTCCATACTTTTTTGCCATAAGAAAAGCATTAAGAGGAGCCAAGAGGTGCCCAGTAAAAGTATTGTTTATTTTATCGCGCCTACTTCCGTATTTAACGTTGATTGCCACGCTGGGCGACTGGAATGTCAATTCCCATCTCGACGTCATGTATCCGGTGCTGCCAGATTGGGCGCTTTTCACAATTTGAGCTACTTGCTATTTGCCACTAATTATTTTTCAAAGAAACGTTAAATATTCGTCTTGGATTCCAAGATTACAATTAACAATATATTAGATACTTAATGTAAAAGTTTGCTTTGGTATATTATAGTAGAGTTATATTAAATATAAATAAATATTAAAATCCGAAAAGTAAATATATAAAAACCGAAAAGTGAAGCAATAACGGAATCAAAACCTTTAAGAAAATAAACGTTGCTAACCAATAACTTAATTATTTTGTATAAATATTTGGTTCCATTTAAAAACATAATTTCAAATGTCATTCAACAAATGCTGTAAAAATTAAAGTCCAACTAAATATACGTTAATAGTTTACATCCCAAATAATGTATGAAACTAACTCTAAATCTGCCAACACTGCCTCAGTGCCTTCTGTCAGTTGGCGTAATGGCGTACTTTCAACCGGCTTCTTAGTTATTGTTTTGTTCGATTTTGATTGTGTTTCTGTTAATTTCTTTACACTTTCGTGTGTGTAAATTTATGTGAACAATGATGTGCGGTGGAAACTCGCCGAAAAGATCTAAAGTTCATGTTTTTAGCCTCGTTTTTAGCTTTCCAAAATGTTTGGAGTTGACCTGTTGCGTTTGTGTAATAAGAGTTTATTTTGTTCTTGTTCAATGTGGTCAGCAAGTTTATAAAATTTGTTCCTGTTAGCTAATTTTGGAGTAAGTAATATTTAGTGTAATTATGCCTCATAAAGGCTGTAATGCAATGTTTGCTATATGCCCTCAGTGGTCAAAAAACTTCAAGAACTAAAACGAGACAAAATATTAAAACATGGATATTCCCGTAGTTTAAAGGCCCTTTTTCCATCATTTATAAAAAAGCAAAATGTTAAATTAGCTCTCAAAATATTTAATCATTTTATTATAGAGGCTCTGAAAGGTTTTGTCTCGGGTGTTTTTAGATAGATAGATAGATAGATATTTATTTGATTCCGCACACTACAAAGTTACAGTAGAAAGGAACAAGTCAAAAAAAAAGTTACAATAAAAAAGTGATCAAAAATACAATAATTAAAATATGTCACATTATTACCTTACAAAAAAAATGTATATGTGTATAGGAAAGTATAATAATTTGTCACATTCACAAGACACAGCAGAGGATCTGAAATGCCAGTTAATCACTTATTTAAGTAGATATTGCTGTCATATTGTTTTAAAAAAAAATAAGTTGTGAATTTTGTAAAGAAAATTTAACTGTATGTGAACCTTGTGTTGTAGAAGATTCTTACAATTTCATTAATTCCTTAAGTCGTGGGGCTCTTTTATATCCTCGTGAACGTAGTTTCAACAGCCTATATTATATTTAAAAAACTGATTAATGAGTTCGAAGACACATTTTTAGATATTTACAATAAAAAGTCTTTTCTTTGTGAGCTGTTGTTAAACTATCTAAATCAAAACAGCCTTTTGACTCATTTTGAAAATTTTAAAAATCACCTAAAAATTGACGTTTCAAAAATTTTTCTTTGCAGCATTTCAAATACACTTCTTTCTTAATAATAATTATTGTTCTAAACATAATCATAATATTTTGGGTAAAAGGAAAAAAGGAAACTGGAGACTTTTAATAAATAAATATTAGACCCCAATAATATACCGAGTAATATACCAAATCTAACATAAAAAAGTAATAATTTGAAACCTGTATAAATCTTTCATGTTTTATCATAAATATTTGAAGATTGCAAGGTTCTTTGGATGGAGAAAACCGAGGTGAAAACGCACTATCAAATTTGACATTACTATTACCCAAGCTATTACCTATTATGACACTTTTATACCTATAGTGATATTTTACCGTGGTATCTAGTTTCAGTTTATCAAAATAGGTAGATTCTATTTTGATAAACTGGATATTCAAAGGTTTTTGCTTTGAAATTTCGTTTTCCTTTAACAAAAATCGAATGAGGCACGTCTTAAGGCTGTTCATGACTTGCAGCCTTGTTTTAGCCGGAAGCTCTTAAATATTATTTATGTAGGTATGCAGAAAAAGGTAAGTAAACTGCAATTTCATATTTGATTTAAAAAAAAAAATGAGTAATACACATTATCAGTCATGATAGTCGTGCTTAAAGTAATATCAGCTTGTAGGAGGTATTCTATTAGGCCAATTACGTTTCAAACTACATATATAAAAAAGATAAATTTACAAAACACAAGTTTTTGTTATATTTTTTCGAGATTTTTGCATCTAAAACGTCTACTTAACTGTGAAATTTTAAAAGAAATTGCACATTTCAATATACGCCTGTAAATAAGTTAAGACCACTTTTGATGACGTCACGTGTAAGCCGTCTGGCCTTGTTGTAGGAGGTATTGGTCCGATGCAGTCCTACTAATGCAATGGTGCGATATTTTTAATAGGGTAAAAGGCTTGACAAATTTAAGACCCTTGCTTGCTCATTCCGCCTATTCAAGAATTAGTAACAATTTCCCTGTTGGAAACGCAATAAAATCAGTGAGGGAGCACTTTTAGCTTTTAAGCGTTATAACATTTTAAGATTTTTATAGATTAAACCTTTTTGTTATTGTTATATCTTCTTTGACGTTGAGCTGCAAATTTCCGTCTCCATTTCCGTAAATTTTCTTCGACGGCGAACTTTTTCATTTCCCCAACCATTAACATATCTTAAAGGAAAGTACCACACTTCCGCAGTTGTTAAGCTATTTTGCAAGTATTACAGTTTGTAATCTACAGCTCTTGCCATATTTATATTAATTTAATAGTAACATAAATATTCTATCAAGAAAATGTTGTAAATATAGCGTAATCTTCTTTCCAACTATAATTGGAGCATTCTCAGCAAATTTCGAGATATACTATTTTAAGCTTTAAGGTCATTGTCTCATGTGTTAAAGGAACTGTCTGGTATATTAATACTGCTAAGTGGGTAAAATAGGAATGGTATATAAAAAAAACAAAGATGCTTATAAGTAGGTTTTTGGCCTGGCAATATAATATTCCTGGAATTCCGAATAATGTCACGTTCCCAGAACCTTATGTGCATGAATTTTAAATATCTAGTATAAGCAATATATGTGTAGAAGTGAGTCCACGTCATAACCGTCGCGTCGTCCTAATAGGATTCGGGCAGCGTTGTCAACTTTGGGTAAAATAGTCAAATTAAAACAAACTTCGATTGAAATAAAAGAAGATAAGAATAAGAGTACGATTAAATAAAAAATACGGATTTGGAATAAAATGAAAATAAGGAACAAGGACATTCAATTAGAAATCCTTGGAGATGCCTACGCAGTTTTCAGAATCAAACATAAGCTACATTTGTTTATTTCTGTTTGGAGCTTCTTTGCTAATGTTGTGAAAATGACATGCGACAACCTCCATAGTCATAAATAATATAAAGAGCCTTCATTTATTACGTCCTCTTTCAAAATAATTAATTTAACTGGCTAAAAGTGATTTAAACTCTCAAAAAGGAAACAAAACTCGACGACAACTGGCAACGTATAGGTATTATGAGAAATCGTCACGCGAAAGGTATTTTCAGAAATATTAGAAACCGACGAAAAACTAAATCTGTTTCACTCTCGCTACTGCCATCTAGGTTAATAACTAATTTTTCTATTACATTTTAGGATAGACATCGCTCTTTTCTATTTCCTTTACATGTTTAGAATTAAGTATAGATTAAATATTATTACGACGAATTCCTGCTTTAAGTTGGTGCCATATTTACTCAACGGAGTTGAATATATAGAGGTAAGGACGGTAAGGTGGTAACCGCAATGCTGTGTTTCTGCAAGTTCATCCCAACCCAATAATATTGATTTTTAATACACAAACATTTAAGCACTTCCAATAACTCTTTTTGTATAGTTTTCATGAAAATATATATCATCAATTATAGTCTTGAATTTTGGCTTTTGGATTGTTTGCATAAGGTGTTTTATTTAATTGTCTATTATGAAAACTCGCGATATCGATAACACTAAAACTGTTTAGCGGAATATTAAGCAATAATTTAGTTCTAAACCAATCTTCAAATAGATCCGCTGTTGTGTTGTCATGATAGTCAACACAAGAGTATCTAATGTTTTTGAATGAGAGTACAACGAACAAAGATTACTTAAAAAGACTCCAGGTTTCGAAATGTTGGTGCATAGACGGATACTTAAGGTCTATTGGACGGAGCGGGTAACAATCACAGAGATACTAAGACGAGTAGGCAAAAAATGAGAGATAGTGGACACTTTAAAAACAATAAAACTTGTTTACCTGCGTTACGTTATGTGCGTAAAAAGGTATCATATGCTACAACTAATAATACAAGGAAAATAACAGAGCAAACGAAGCATGGAGAGAAGGCACACTTCTTGGCTAAAGAACTTGAGATAGTGGTATCACTGTACATCAATAGAATTATTCCGAGCAGTCGCATCCAAAGCAACCTTCTAACCGGAAACGGCACGTAAGATTGCTAGCTAATAATGTCTTAGTGGGCCTAGGAAGTGTAAACATTATGTCATTGAGATTTTCAACCGTCGAAAAAAATATGGAAAAAGTGCCAGTCGAGTGAGACCCCCACAAACGTCGTTCTTTTTCGGCAGGAACCCGACGTGTAAAACTGTTCGGGCAATCACGAACCTTGTGGCACCCACACACTGTTCGATATTTAATCCCCTTTTCCTTCAGTATTGTCGTGATTATGGATACAAGATACAACAGCGGTGTTTTGCGACGATCTAAGCAATAAAAGTTAAATATGCTAAGAACAAAGCGCTCTAAATGGGCAAAAGAGTGGTATCTAAAAAGGAAACAATTCTCTGACGTTAATTTGTTGGAGGAATTGCGGTTAGAACCAGGTGATTGGTTTAATTATCTGAGAATGAATTCAGTCATAAATTGTTTGCATTGCCTCGAATCAGTCATTTTATATAGAAGAGTCTGGAGAGCCAGCGTCCACTTTGTCTCCCGAGCTTCCGCATGCTTAAACCGGTAAAAATATTTTGGAACCTACGAACTTCATTTCGGGGCCGATATTTTGCGACGTCCAAAATCATAGTTTTGGTCAATTTTGTTCGGCGGGCGGTTCTATACACGAAAAAAACATTTTTGGGATCTAGGGGCTTATTTAGGGGCCAAATGGGTTCAAATTTGTGTTAGGGGTATTCGACGATGCCGAGTTCGAATCTGACGACGCGTCGGCGGCAACCTACCGCGAATAGGTTTCGCGATAGGAGGCGGACGAGGTCGAATTTTGGTGATGGGCGAACGAGACCCTCCAAAGAGCACCCTCACGCATTTGACTTAAAAAAAGTATTCTGCGTGATGTTCGATCCGACGAATCCATTTCCCGTAATCGGGCCCCATCGATTTCGAAAACGGAAAATCGCCATTTTGGACGACGTGTAGGATTTTTAAAAATTTAATGTTTACGTTAATGACATGTAAATAGACCCCTTTATCGATTCCGTCATGGAAACGAGTATTTAAAAAAAAAATGGAAATTTCAAGGGTATATGGCTTAAAAAAATCGGGATTTTCAGAAAATCGGCTGTAATTCGAAAACGGTAACAGTTAGAGGTTAAGTTTAAATAGGAAAAATATGGGTCTCGTCGTGTACTATAATGTGTTGTATCCAGTTTGCTTGTACTACGTTTAATTTTTTTCTTTACTTGATCAAACGTGATTTTCATATTTTTGCCTTTTTCACGGTAACGAAAAGAGGTATCTCAAATCGGTTTGCGCCAGTATTTGCGCCGTTTTAAGGTCCATCGAAAAGTTTCTGTACAGTCTTTCGATTGGAGTTCAAATAAGGTAGGTATTTGATAAAATGTAAAGTTCGTCTGAAAATTTATTTTCTGGGATCTGAAATTCTTTGTATTGTCGGAATAGAACTCGTCTTTAGGCAATTCCGAGTTCGACGAAAATCAGCTGTCGGGGGTTTTCGGTAATGAAACGACCGAATCTGGATATTAGAAAGTCTATGCCCCTAGGAGCGAGGCTGTGCGAAAGAAAAAAAGGCGATTTGACGTCCGAATAAAGGGTTGACGTTCGACAGGGATATTCGGCGGCCGCCCCTTAGACCTTTAAAAATATTTTGGACCCTAGGGGCTCCATTTAAGGGCCGATATTTTGCGACATCCTAGTTAGACTTGTTTGGGTTAGTTTAGGTTAAGGGCGGGTTAAGTGCGGGTTAAGTTTGGGTTAGTTTGGGTTAGTTTGCGTTAGTTTGGGTTAGTTTGCGTAAGTTTGGGTTAGTTTGGGTAGCGTAGAGAAAAAACGCCAATCGAGTGAGACATTCTAAATGAATGTCCTTGTACAGCCAGACAGCAACTAATAAACAAACGATTGATTAATTCATTAACTGACTAATGCACAGTTATTTTAATATTTACTTTTAACCTTAAAATCACCAAAAAAACCACCGCATATCAACAAGCGAATTAAGTTGGCGACGCAAAAACCTGTTGCCCATTTAAAAATTAATCTTAACTAAATAATGGTCTCCTAAATGCCGTTTCAAAGTGGATAACACGTCTCTATTGTTTCTGACACCATTTGCAGCATATCCTGTGGCAATAGCCTTTAAGTGCGATAAAATTTATTGTTTCGAAATTAGCGGAACTGCCTTTTTTGCCATACGGTTACACCTAATGGGATTATTATACTGCTTCTACTTGAGCCCATTACTATATAATTATGTATATAATTATGCAAACAAAATGGAAGATTTTTTAGACATGTGCCTTCTGGTTCTATTTTTTATGCCACTCAGTTCCTATACGTTGTGTTTGTCTCCTATATTTTTTAAATATTTTCCTTGCAGTCCTATCGATAATTGTTGAATGAAGCCTAAGAACCAGAGGGTTTGGAATCAGATACAGATACGACGGACATCTGTTTTGTTTAAAGCACTTACAAACCAGATCAAGAGTCAGATATATTACCAACCTAACGCGGATGATCGTGTGCTGGTCGCCTATTCGGCAGATACTCCACAAGAAATATTAATCTCTTATATTTGGGCCTATGAATCCCTAGCTCTATAACTAAATAAGTCAAAAACCAAGCTGTGAATACATGCTCCCAACAATCAACAATCCTAAGCGCAACGGAGAGACCTTGGAACGAGTTGGACGTTTCCACTGCTTGGGCAGTACCTTTGAAAAGAAATTAAACATAAATTATGAAATGGCAAATCGAATCAGTGTAGCATCAAAAGCGTACTGGAGCCTGGAAGATCGAGTCTTTTTTAACCATGACTTGAGTCCAAAAGCCAAAACCGCAGTGAGTCACCTTCGACAAATAATGAAAATCAGAGATGATAAAGTCCCAAATAAGGTAGTCCTTCAGAAGACCAACTGCGTAAGTGTTGACATCCTGGTAAAAAGAGCCAGAATGAGTTGACTAGGCCATGTCTGCAGAATGAAAGAATAGCGTCTACTTAAGACTTTACTTTACGGTGAACTT
>MU183236.1:177201-218775 GCA_016904865.1 Pissodes strobi | reverse complement strand
GTTCACTTTACGCGTCTTCCACGGTATTATTTTTCAAGGCTTTAGGGCAGACTATTTTTTAATCCAATATGAAGTACGCTACACATATTATATTAAACATGGGTGCTTTGAATTTAATTTAAATTGGGTCTTTATTTAATAATTTAATTTAAAATATGATGTTTTATCGTCTAAAATCCGTTTAAAAACGATTTTACATGGCAAAATTGTATAAAAATCCGAAATTTCCGGCCTTTTTACGGCGATAGCCGTAGCTTCGGACGAATTTGTCGTAGATTTTGAAGCGAATATTCATTTTAAATTCAGTTCGCTTCGTGTCATTACATTGCCTGAAAAATCACGGGGCCGTGGAACTAAACCGCCCACGGCATTGCCAGGTAGGCGCAGTGCCCGACACTCCAAGTTTCCCATTTCGGTAGAGATAAGCTGTGCTTTTACTCTTCTTTCCTTTATTTTCTGACACGGCCTACCGCACATGTCGAACCAATCCGGCTCGCGAGACTCGATAACCGATATTGCACCCCTAAAGCCCTAAATTAATTACCTAGGTTAGGTTCACTTTACGCGTCTTCCACGGTATTATTTTTCAAGGCTTTAGGGCAGACTATTTTTTAATCCAATATGAAGTACGCTACACATATTATATTAAACATGGGTGCTTTGAATTTAATTTAAATTGGGTCTTTATTTAATAAACACGAGAAAGCGCCATGACCTTTGACCAATAGTATTCCAAAAAGATATTTTTTTTACTACGAACATGATAAATTACCATTATTTACTCCATTCCTCAAATGAGAAGTAACATTTCTCACCCTAGGTAAATAATAATATTAAAAAAAACCTAGGTCAATAATGAAACGGAAACGGAAATGTCAAAATGTCAAACTTGTTAGTTTGACAACTAGTTGTCATTTCGGATTATTTGAAAAATGAGTAGGAAATGATTAATTTCAAAATCTAATCAATTCAAATAATGATAAGGATTGTATCAGTGCTATTAGTAAAAAAATTATATACAGTATGACTCACTTTTCATGACTCCCCATAATATTCTTATTAATAATGCGATTTTGTCAAAATTTAGATGGAAAGAAGGTACTTTGTATGTATGGAGCTGTCAGGAGATTATGTTACGATATCTGTCAGTTAGACAACTGAACTTCCAGGCTACCTGATATTTCGAACTATTTGAAAAATAAGTAGAAAATGACTAATATAAAAATCAAATCGAATCAAATATGGTAATATATCAGTGTTAGTAGTAAAAAAAATTCTATATATACCTCGGTTGAGAAGGCCATTATTAACCTCGCACATTATATCCTTCGGCGCTACGCGCCTCAGGATATAAAAGTGCTCGGTAAATAATGGCTTACTTCTCAACCTAGGTATATAATATACTATTTTTCGATCCAGATTTAGGATTTAAATGGTTGACCGTGAGATGGCGCCAGCAGGCTTGAAATAATGGCGAGCGAACGCACTCAAAGAGCCAAACTCTTCCCATTTGCATTAATAAGCGAAAAAGTCATATAAAATGATGTGTGTCTAGTAACTTTATATGTTCATTCATTTAATTCAGTCTAATAATTTTATAAATGTCGCAATTTCAAAAGGCACAAAAATTCAAAATTATCACTAAAGTATTATGTTAGGGAAAATTTTACTTTTATGTAAAAAAATGCAAATATACTTACATGAAATCGCACAGTAAGTCACTAATAACTGAATAAAATTTTATTTACACCACGATTTACACTTTTCACTTAAACCGATGGCGATGTTGAATTTATTTGTATCGTCGATTTGCTGTTGCCATGGAAATAATAGGGATGAGCAAAATGTAACATTAAAAATTATAATTAGAGCTGTCCTTTTTTATGACTGGTATACGAAACATATTTTTGTGGAATAAATCAAATAAAATTATGTATGCCTAGTGACTTTACAGTTAGATAGTGTTTGTTATTTTATTGCTGATTAAATGCTTAGGTGTTAGATGAAAAAAAAATGTAATTGTAATCGCCGGACCACGGTTTTACCACAGATTATTCAATAACCAGCTACTCATCTTGCGGCCGCATCCTTTGATTTGGGAAAGTCAAGTGAAAATTTTAGAAGAGGGCCATAGCTTAATATTGTTTTAAACGTCTGGGCATCTGAATAATACTTTTGACAGTTCGTTTAATTTAAAATATGATGTTTTATCGTCTAAAATCCGTTTAAAAACGATTTTACATGGCAAAATTGTATAAAAATCCGAAATTTCCGGCCTTTTTACGGCGATAGCCGTAGCTTCGGACGAATTTGTCGTAGATTTTGAAGCGAATATTCATTTTAAATTCAGTTCGCTTCGTGTCATTACATTGCCTGAAAAATCACGGGGCCGTGGAACTAAACCGCCCACGGCATTGCCAGGTAGGCGCAGTGCCCGACACTCCAAGTTTCCCATTTCGGTAGAGATAAGCTGTGCTTTTACTCTTCTTTCCTTTATTTTCTGACACGGCCTACCGCACATGTCGAACCAATCCGGCTCGCGAGACTCGCACACAGAATCCTATATAATTTTTAGGCTAGCGCACATACAAGGCACCCAGAAATTGTGGGCCATCTTGCATTACATTTAGCGTTATTTTTGATAGAGATTATAGTTAGTCAACCTAATAGGTATGACTAAGACAACAATAAAAGACAGAAAGGGATATAGTTTCAGTTGATAAAACAGAAATTGACATGTTTATATTTTGATTAACATCAAATACCTACTTAAATTTCTAATTTATTTATATCCACATCACTATTAAATAACATAGAAAAATAGAGTAAATAATAATCCCGAAAAAGTTATCGTAAAATGTGACAAAAGTATTTTCCGATATTAATCCTTAAGAAATATACACTGTATAATTAATCGGTTGCCATGTTAACCAATTCTTGTCATCATAAATCGTTAACATTTCATCACCTTTACTACTATATCAAATCTCTAAATCGTACGCTTACTGAATTCTGACGATTTTTCCTCTTTTTTGGTTACCATATAAACCAACTTTTTAACATCAAATTCGATCAGTATGACAACCCTGTATAAAACACGATATTTTCCGATATTGATCCTTCAGAAATCTACACTATATTATTAATCAGTTGCCATGGTAACCAAATCGCCTTATCATAAATTGTTAACATTTTTTCTCCTTTACTCACATTCCAAATATTAAGTCTTAAGATTATCGAATTATGACGATTTTTGTTTTTTTTTTGGTTATCATAGCAACCAATTTTTTAGTTTCAAATTAGGCTTCATAAACAGTTCTAAGTACCAACATCTAATTCGATCAGTGAAACGACCCTGTATACAACATTACATTTTCCGATATTACCTAGTCCTTATGAAATATACACTATAATAGGTTTGTTCTAGCAGCGATTTCAAACCAAAACCAAGCCATCCGGAGTTTGCGCATTGCAATATAAGCGACACTCAAATCGCTATGCGCAAACTCCGGATGGCTTGGATTGGGTTTGGTTTGGGTTTAAATCGCTGCTAGAACAAACCTATTATTAATCGGTTGCCACGGTAACCAAATCTTGCCATATATTATTAACATTATTTCTCTTTTACTCACATACCAAATATCAAGTCCCTTAGACGTAAGATTATCGATTTATTACGATTTTTTTTGGTTACCACGGCGACCAAAATTTCACCGTCATATTCAATTAATAAGACGACCACATGGTCGTTGTTTATAGATACAACATGACATTTTACGACATTATTCCTTAAAAAATCTACGCTGTATTATTAATCGGTTGCCATAGTAACCAATTCTTGTTAACATAAATCGTTAACATTTCATCACCTTAACTCATATATCCAATATCAAGTCTCCAAATTTTACCTAATTACCTAATTATGACCATTTTTATTTTTTTGGTTACCATCGCAACCAATTTTTCAATATCAAATTCCACCAATAAAACGATCCTCTATATAACACACTTCTTTCCGATATTAATCCTTAAGGAATTTAGGCTATATTATTTTTCGGTTGCCATTGTAACTAATTCCAGTCAGCACAAATCGTTAACATTTCATCACTCATACCCACATACCAAAGGTCAAGTCTTCAAATCGTATAATTATTACTAAAATATATAAATTTAATTTTTTTTCTTAGTTGCCATAAAAACCAATTTTTCAAGAATATCTAATTTTTTTTATTCACCTATAGTATATGGGCATCTTAAATAATAAATAATTATTCGAAGAAAAAAATACACATTTTTCTCATTAAAAAAAAAATGTTGCCGCGATAGGATTCGAACCTGCACACGAAAAATAATCAAAATAGTTACGTTAAGTGTGGTAGTATAATTGACAAAAATCCTTCATAAGTCAAAAACGGTAAAAATTAGAGCAAAAGAGCAAAGGAACAAAAATACGTATCTAGCCGAATACTTTCATTTGACATAAAAAAAAATAATGTTATCCTTGTATACACGGACAAAAATGCCAAAAAAACGGTAACTTATCCTGTTTTCACACCCTGTATATTATAGTAAAATCAAGAAGTTCCGAGGGTTTGTGGACCTCTACCTCTGTGCCAAATTTCAACTCGCTATCTTCAAAATTGCGACCTGTAAATGCCAAAAAACGGTAACTTGTCCTGTTTCCATACCCTGTATAATAACCGATCGTAACCAAAATCAAATCTCGAAGTCGTACGATTGACGAATTATGACGATTTTGGACTTTTTTTTGGTTACCATAGCAACCAATTTTTTAGTATGAAATTATGCTTCATAAAGAATCCTAAGCACCATACTATATCTTTTATTAGTGGTATACATATTATTAATTGGCTGCCATGGTAACCGACTTGTCAACGTCAATCGTTAATTTTTTTTAAATCTTTACCTAAATACCAAATATCAAATCTCTAAGTCGAACGAATGACGAATTATGACGATTTTTTACTTTTTTTGGTTACCATAGCAACCAATTTTTTAGTATCAAATTAGGCTTCATAAACAATCCTAAGTACCATACTATATCTTTTATTAGTGATATACATATTATTAATTGGTTGCCATGGTAACCGACTTGTCAACGTCAATCGTTATTTTTTTTATCTTTACCTAAATACCAAATATCAAATCTCTAAGTCGTACGATTGACGAATTATGACGATTTTTTACTTTTTTTGGTTACCATAGCAACCAATTTTTAGTATCAAATTAGGCTTCATAAACAATCCTAAGTATCATACTATATCTTTTATTAGTGATTTACATATTATTAATTTGTTGCCATGGTAACCGACTTGTCAACGACAATTGTTAATTTTTTTTAAATCTTTACCTAAATACCAAATATCAAATCTCTATGTCGTACGATTGACGAATTATGACGAATTTTTACTTCATTTGGTTACCATAGCAACCAATTTTTTAGTATCAAATTAGGCTTCATAAACAATCCTAAGTACCATACTATATCTTTTATTAGTGATATACATATTATTAATTTGTTGCCATGGTAACCGACTTGTCAACGTCAATCGTTAATTTTTTTTTATTCTTTACCTAAATACCAAATATCAAATCTCTAAGTCGTACGATTGACGAATTATGACGATTTTTTACTTTTTATGGTTACCATAGCAACCAATTTTTTAGTATCAAATTAGGCTTCATAAACAATCCTAAGTACCATACTATATATTTTATTAGTTATATACATATTATTAATTGATTGCCATGGTAACCGACTTGTCAACGTTAATCGTCAATTTTTTTTTAATCTTTACCTAAATACCAAATATCAAATCTCTAAGTCGTACGATTGACGAATTATGATGATTTTTTACTTTTTTTTGGTTACCATAGCAACCAATTTTTTAGTATCAAATTAGGCTTCACAAACAATCCTAAGTACCATATTATATGTTTTATTAGTGATATACATATTGCCAATTGGTTGCCATGGTAACCGACTTGTCAACGTCAATCGTTAATTTTTTTTAAATCTTTACCTAAATACCAAATAACAAATCTCTAAGTCGTACGATTGACGAATTATGATGATTTTTGCTTTTTTTTGGTTACCATAGCAACCAATTTTGTAGTATCAAGTTAGGCTTCATGAACAATCCTAAGTACCATACTATATCTTTTATTAGTGATATACATATTATTAATTGGTTGCTATGGTAACCATGTTGTCAACAAAAAATGCTAACATACTTTCACCTCTACTTATAAATTGACATCGAAAAAAAGAAAAGTTGGTCCTTGTTTACACGGACAAAAATGCCAAAAAACGTTAACTTGTCCTGTTTTCACACCCTGTATATTAACAGATCGTAACCAAAATCAATGGGCTTCGAGGGTTTGTGGACCTCTACCTCTATGCCAAATTGCAAGTCGCTATCTTCAAAATTACGACCTGTAAATGCCAAAAAACGGTAACTTGTCCTGTTTTCACACCCTGTATATTAACCGATCACAACCAATATCAATAGGCTTCGAGGGTTTGTGGACCTCTACCTCTATGCCAAATGCCAAGTCGCTATCTTCAAAATTGCGACCTGTAAATGCCAAAAAAGGGTAACTTTTCCCGATTTCACACCCTGTATATTAACCAATCGTAACCAAAATCAATAAGCTTAGAGGGTTTGTGGACCTCTATCTCTATGCCAAATTTCAAGTCGCTATCTTCAAAATTCCGACCTGTAAATGCCAAAAAACGGTAACTTGTCCTGTTTTCACACCCTGTATATTAACCGATCGTAACCAAAATCAACAGGCTTCGAGGGTTTGTGGACCTCTACCTCTATGCCAACTTTCAAGTCGCTATCTTCAAAATTGCGACCTGTAAATGCCAAAACACCGTAACTTGTCCTGTTTTCACACCCTGTATAACAATTAGAGCAAAAGAGCAAAAGAACAAAAATACGTCTTTTACCGAATACTTTCATTTGACATAAAAAAAATGAAAAGTTGGTCCTTGTTTAATGCCATAAATGCCAAAAAACGGAACCTTGTCCTGTTTTCACACCCTGTATATTAACCGATCGTAACCAAAATCAATAGGTTCCGAGGGTTTGTGGACCTCTACCTCTGTGCCAAATTTCAAGTCGCTATCTTCAAAATTGCGACCTGTAATCGATTTCATCACATACACACACATACATACATACATACATACACACATACATACAGACAAAAAATCAAAATTTTTTTTTTCGATTACAAATCGATAGGTATAAGTTTCAGAGCGATCCGACGTACCGTTACGAAGTTTTTCTCCCGATTGGTCTCGCCCTATAGAAAGCCCATATTATAAATGGGGGCTTTCTAACAAGGTTACATTACAGAGTGAATCAACACCCAGACTTATGTGTATCTTAATAGTAGAACTAACATTTTACAGGACGGCACAAACTTATTTCCTTACGAGAGAGACTCCTCAAAACCCAACGAGAGAGAGCCCTCACGGAGGCGATAAATTGCCTCCTCCGTGAGGACTCACTCTCGTTTATTCACTACTAACCATAAATCAAAGTGAAACTAAATTAAAGCATACCAATATAAATTAAACGAATTCTCTTAAAATCTAACGTAAACTAAAAGTACTCTCAAGGGAACCACAAATTGTTTCAAGGGAATCAAATAGATCGAGTCCGGTTCCTCTTGGATACGTGGTGGAAACACCAAGTTGTTTCAAGGGAGAAGCCTCGTTGACACGTGGTGGAGGTCGCCGTTCTGATCCCTAACCCTGGAAGCATTTCAGCTATTTATATACAGTTGACACGTGGTTAAGGACGCCGTTCTGATCTCCGTGCATAGGACCTAGGACCATGGACTCGTCAAGGAGATAATATTGGTAGCCGCCGTTGTGACCCCGGCGCTTCAGTTATTTATATGCAGTAAAGTCACATGGTGGAAGTGCCTTTTCGACCTTACTGCAAGTAATGCCATTCTGACCCCCGGACACATAACAAATGTATCTTAATTTTTTTTTCCTAAGCCATTTTTGACAAGTGCTGTTTTAATTGCTGGGCACCCTCAGTTAATTTTTTTTTCTTTCTTCAGAATTAATTAAATCTCCAAACACAATTCATAGCCATTGGGATCCACACGGTTAATTTCTGTACCAGCTTTTCTTCAGATTTAGGATACCATCAATCAACATTACGGAGATTACAGAGATTGGTGACTTCGAGTTGTTCATCACACATCTTCCAAAGGTAGTGAATCATTTCTGCGGGCGGAATTTCGTTCCTTCGAGGAGTTACTTGATTGCTCTCGGAAATATAAACAAATCTCTATCCCATGGCAAAATAAGCATAAGAAAAAGCAACAAAATAAATTAAGCTCAAGGACACTCATACGATGGACCCATGGACCAAGGCATCACCAGTCCATATAAAAAAGCAAGAGGACCATAATGACGAAGCAAATTTTCGCTTAATCATGCGAGAGGCGAAAGAGGCGATGGCAAAATATAAGACAGAGAATATACAACAAAAAGATAAGAAAAGTGCCATTAGCAAGGACAACGACGTAGAGAAGAAATTACTAGCATTGTTTGGGGAAAAAATTCGCACGCAATTATAATTTTAACACATAAGTATCATACCTTAGATAATAGAGAAAATAACCTTTATGCGAGGAGCAAGGAAAAAATAAGCAGTCTATGCAGATATAGAGACATCTAGAATATAGAGTTACAATTTTAAACGGAAAACTCATAGCAAAAGCGCTTGGGCGTTGGAATAAGTGAAAAGTTGAGTAGTAAAATGGAGAAATGAGTAACTAGGAAATAGAGTTATAGTTCTAAACGCAAGTGTTAACGATAAGTATCCTACTGGGAAAATCGTATAGGTAAAAGACAAATGCGTTGAAATAAAGCATAGTTGAAGTCTTATAAAACTATTATCTAAGGTACATACAGTAACAGTAACTAAAAGAAAGCAGCTTAAATATAAGAAGAAACCAGCAACTATAAAGAAACAATACACTAGCGGGAATACGATGAACTGGACCAGGGATGGAGGAAACCAAAAAAAATAAAAACAACTAAAAAAACGTAACTAAGTAATTCAACCAGAACCTAAGTAAACACAAAGAAACCAAAAATTAGCAAAAAGTAACCAAAACTAAGTAAATACAAAGATACCAGACGCTAAGAAGAAATCAGCAACTAAGCAACTAAGTATAGGAAATTAGGGATTAGAAATAGTAAAAAAAAAAAAATAGGACAAATAGGTTAGAAATATGAATATAGAATTTGGAACGCGAATGTTGATGATAAGTATCTGAGATGATAGAGAAAATCATAATGCAAACAACGCGAATGTTGATAATAAGTATCTGAGATGATAGAGAAAATAATAATGCAAACATATAGGCGTCCAATGAAGGTTGATATAGAGAAAACTGGAGGTATATATAACTAGGAAAAGTTTTAATTTTCAATGCAAGTGTTAATGACAGGTACCACATGGGGGAAATCATTGTAAAAACACGTAGGCATTAGAGAAACAAAAGGAGAAATTGAGATATGAGCAACTGGAGAAAAAGGTTATCATTTGAAATGAAAGTGTTTAACGATAGTACCATATTGGGAAAGTCACAAAAAAAAAACACATAGGCATTTAATTATAAGAGAAATTAAAGAGTTATAATATTGAGAGTACGAGAGTTATAATATTGAACTAAAATAAAGGAGAAGCTAGAAAGGAAATACAGGTCGCGTAGGGAATATTGTAGCCAACTGTCGCAGATAAGGAATATAGGGAAGATCTTAAGTTAGACACTTGGGCAACATGACAACCTAGGAGATGAAATTAGAATTCATATATGTATATATAAAGCTATAAGGAAAAGTAGACAGTATATGAGAAGATAGTAAACTAGGGTAGTAATGGAAATAAAGAAAAATAAGTTAAAAGTTAAAGATAGGAGGTAATATTAAAGAGAATACATCACGAAAGTGTCGACACAAAACATAGAGAATACATAGAGATAGTTAAAATATGTAGACAAAATACACAGAGATAGATTAAATTATTAAAAATAATCGAACATAAATAAGGAATTATCGATAAAAATGTACTATGTCACCCCACATAGAAAAAATGAGGACGTAAAATAATAAAACATAGATAAAATAAGGAAATAAAATAAGGCACTCTAAAGTATAGAAACATAGAAATAACATAATAAATAGCATATACGTTGATAGAAGAAAACTTAGATTAAGTAAATATATACAAGAATAAGCCAACATAAAGATAGAAAAAATAATCATGGAATAAGGAGAATTACAGTCGTACAGTACACAGAATCCTAAATCCACACCACCCGGCAGTCATCAGCATCAATCTCGCAAAAGACACCTAATATTAATGATAAGTAAAACATAAGTATTAAAAGTGCATCTATCATGTTATAAATACTAAGCGAAAAACTTGTAACTTGTGTGAGGTAATTTTCACCGAAAATCAATCATTAGCCTTGTTAGAAAATGCGCATACTCTGGGAGGGATAATAATAATTAAAAATACTAATATACAATTCAAATCATCATTTAAGGCAATATAAATGACAACGGTCAAAAGGTGTAAATAACCCATGCATGTTTTAAATATCCGATGTTATTAATATTGTTCTAAACAATCCCGGCAATGTTTACTATCAATGAGATCAAGATATCAATGTTATATAATCACAAACAGTCAGCAATCTTTTTCAAAGTAAGCCAAGTATACGTACTAAGTTTTGTTATTATGTTCAACAGAAACAGAATCCACCAACAATGACGCTACCGCCGGAGAACTTAAAATTTCGAAGAATTACAACACGCTGATGCAACAATATGACGATCACACATGTTAAACGGTTAAAGTATAACGACGAATTAATGTTAAACGTATTTTTAAACATATCTGTAAGATAAACTTAGAATAATTCAATATTTCAATAACAATTACTATTTTCCATTGTTAAAGCATAATTGCCGATTTTCCGGATAACAATAATATGAAAATACAGATATATTACTGAAGTATAAAATAATGCTTTAAAATTTTCAACACAGCCGTGAAACAACAATATAATTATTATAAATATGCTGTATGTTTCAAATACGAATTATAATTTTCATTCAAAAAAACAGGGTGATAAAAAATAAAATGACAAATATTTGCAGAGAAATTTTTTTTTAGAGGAACCATATATATACGCATACTTATATTAATTAACATTAGGATAAGAAGAAAATGTCAATATTAAGTACTCATATTTTGTTTATATTTTTTACATGTACATGGAACACTATGCAATGTCGACCAAAAACTAATTCAGATAGAGTCCTGATACAAATAGCAGCCAAATGGGGATCCACGACAAAGATCTTGAATTGAGTAGGGACCTTCATTCATGGATAACCATTGGCTGGAATCCAGGACCGAACTAATCTATAGGCCAGAAAGTTTAAAGTGCTCAAATATAACTTAAATTTAAGTATGTACGGAGCGGTATGACTATTCGAATATTGATGACCACTCGTTAATATTTAAGGGGATTCCACTCCTTTAAACATACTCATCAAAAATGAGTTTTTGATCGTCTCTACGATAACAGTGTTTTTTTGACAGTCGCTAACAAATCTTTATTTATTAGGGGGATTCTTTTAATTTTGAACTTTTTAACCGTAAAAGATGTTTTGCATTGGGGACCAATGCAAGAAGGAGGAGGGCATATGTAAACTAGAAATTGTATTCACGAGAAAAGAACAGTTAAAAGTTCGACTTTCATACTTGATCTTGAATGATAAAATATTATACTTAATATCTAAACATGTTTTTAAAAGAATAAGTAAACTTTCAACAAATTTTAGTATAAAAGAACGTGCAAATCGAGTAAACGACAACTTGGTCATCTGGTTAGTTGTACCTCAATGGGAAACGCTTTCTGGTAACAAGTTCAAACCCTCCAAACCTGGTCATCCGGTTAGTTGTACCTTTAGGGCAAACGCTTTCTGGTAACAGATTCAAACCTCCCTAAAGTTAAGTCAGTGAAAAGTAAAGTGAACCATAAATCAAAGTGAAACTTAATTAAAGCATACCAATATAAATTGAACAAATTAACTCTTAAAATCTAACGTAAACTTAAAGTACTCTCAAGGGAACTTCAAATTGTTTCAAGGAAACCAAGTAGGTCGAGTCCGGTCAGTCCTCAACGAATGGTCATGCGTTTTACGTTATTCTGGTAAATTATATTCAAACATAGTTATCAATCTAAGTGCATAACTTCCTGTATACCAAACCTGGCATTAAATATACACAAAGTTTGTTTCGAAGTAAGCGAGTCATTATTCCTTCTGAGTTACGCCGCCTGAAAGAGCAAAGAGGAACGCCGCCAACAAATATATCCAGCGACATGTCATTTGGAAGCGCCAAAATCATCTTTGACAATATATTTATTATTGCTTATTACAATGATTGTTAACTACATTACTGGTTTAAGAATGACAAAGAACTTAACTCTGCTGTTATGCCGGGCTATGGTTCATCATTTCCAATGGTCAGCAGGTAGTGGCACCCATAGGCGGTCGTTGTTAGACCTACTTAATTTACTAGGAATGTGGTACTGTTCTGTAGTGTTGCACTTTACGTGTGTTCCCCCTTCAAAGTCTTAGTTTGTTATAATTGGCATAAAGCCGGCTATTTAGAAGTACATGCTGCTAATTTTATTAGTAAATGAGCTTATGTAGGGAAAATTATTGATAAAAAAAACCTACTTGAACTGTTCTGATAGAACAGGGCGTCAGAATGCTAAAATTGCGATTTACTCTATTTATAACATATATTTGTGACACAAACAATAAAACTATACTACAATGAGAGTAAGAGACTTAACAATGTTAGGTCTATTCAGGTATTGCGATGGCATCAGGTCGCTTAGAACGAGTCTCGCGGCAACGGGTGCGGAGACAAGGTTGCTTCGGTGGCTTGGAATCATATGAGTTGAGATTTTTTTTTGCCATCTGGTAAAAATGCTCTCTTAGGCACACCCCCCACACTACCCACCCAGGGTAGTGTTGGACTCGCTGCAGTAGGCAGTAGCATACCAACTTATATTTCCAGGTATTGCCGACCTGTGCTAGGACCCCTCTAGGGGATTGTCTGCTGCACGTCGGGTTAAGGACTTCCGGGATTGAATCCTATTAAGTCCTGATCATCGTGTGTAGTTCCTTCGCGTGTGATTACTTGATTACGCATCACTTGTACAGTGTGTCGTCTCTTATGTTGTGTTCTTATCTAATTAGACTCCTGGGTCTATTATATTTGGCCCATCTTCTGGTCCTTGGGTCATCTGAGTGATAGTTGATCACTTCTCTCAGTTCTTCATCAGCATGGTTTTCTGCCTTTAGGAATACGCGCCTGGCCTTTTCGGCTATAAAGTCTTCTAAAGGCTACCACTGTAGGTCTCGTTGCAGATCAGCATTTCTGACGAACCAAGGTGCGCCTGGGTTCGAGTGCGTATTTATACGCCGGCCAGCTCCCTTAGCACGCCCCGCCCACGTGTCCGAACGCCGTGGATTGGCCTGGCAGGAAACAGATCGCGCACGTTGTCTGAAAGGTGGTTGCGCTTCTGTGCTCCTGATTTTATTGGAGCGATTTTTATTAGAAATGAGCTTTTGTAGGGTTGATTTTGAAATTATTTCGAAAATAGCCTTTCAGATTCTGATTCCTGAAGATACTTGACCTGCGGTGGCATAAGTTGCCTGTAAAAGAGCGAGATTTCCCGGTAGATAGTTTCTGAATGATGGGATTTTCAGGATTGTAACGTTCATTTGCTAGATTTGCAGTAAGCGAGTAGCCCTCTATCTGTCGTTCGAAGAATCTGCATGCGAGGGCATCGATGTACTCCATCTTTGTCCACGCATGCAGGTCATCTATCCTGACACGATCTCGCAGGGTTAGGGAGAATGCGGCCCTCAGATAATTATTTTGAATAACCTGCAGCTTTTTTCTGTAGGTTTTGGCTACAGAGCATCAGATCGGGGTGCCGTAAAGGAGAGCTAGCCCGATAATAGCACGATACAGGATGAGTTTGTTGACAGGACTCAGGAAGGATCTTGCTGTCACTAATGTGTTTAGTCCCATTTTCACTGCGACGTTTTTTGCTATTATAGCTTGAACATGTTGACTGAAGTTTAACTTATTATCCAGGGTGATGCTTAAATATTTCACTTTAGGTTTGGGTAGCATTGGGATGTTTCCTAATATCAGGGGGGTGATATTAATGTCTTTACGTTTTAGAGATATTATGATCAATTCAGTTTTGGTGCGGTTAAGAGAAATCTTCCGCCTGTCATAATATGGGATGAGAATATTCATATAGTAAATCGCTGTATCATCAGCAAATAAGGCTTTATGGGTGTTAGGAAATGACGGGATATCTGCTATATAAAGATTTAACAATAGCGGCGATAATACAGTACCCTGACGCACCCCCGCCAGCAGGTTCCTGCTGGCAGAGAGCTTTTTGCCAATTCTGGTGGTGAAAACTCACCCGGCAAGGTATGACGCGATGAGTGCTGTCAAGTATAGCGGCATGTTGTAGACTAACCCAAACTAACCCATCGTGTCAGACCCTGTCGAACGCCTTCTCAATATCTAGTAACAAGAGGGCAGTAGATTGTCTGTTATCAAATCCCTTATAAACGTCGGACGCTATCTTCGCGGCCAGCATGACAGTGCCATGCTGCCCGTGAAAGCCGAATTGTTCTTGTGGGAGTATCTAAAGTTTTTCGACTTCATTATTAACCCTCGGCAAGATTAGCCTTTCAGCCATCTTCCCGAGGGTGTTCAGAAGCGAAATAGGCCCATACGGTGCGGGCTGTGTTAGGTCTTTCCCCGGTTTCGGGAAGTGTATTATGCTCGATATTTTGCATGGTTCAGGGATATGTTGCAGCCGGATAACCGCATTAATTATGTGCATGTGCTGGATGATAGTTTTTTGGGGTAAATTTTTAGGACTGAGTTCGGAATACCATCCGGGCCGGGAGCTTTGTTTCTCGGGAGATGGCTGAGAGCTTTGCGGATTTCCGCAGGCATGATTCTCAGCCTATCAAGCACTGTCGAGGGAATAGGGTACTTACATTGCCTGAATGTATTGACAGTACGCGTATAGAGCTCCTGCTCAGGCAAGGTGTCCCGTGCCGCGCTATAGAGGCTGCCCAGGTAATCCTCAGCGAAAGCTTCCGCTTTTCCTGAGTCATCGTCGAATTCCCGGCCTTGGAGCCTTATCACAGGCATTTGCGTTATGCCTCCACGGACCCGCCTGGCCAGCTTCCATAGCAACCTTGCTGATCGTGTTGATATAATCTAGCCACGTCTGGTTTTTATGTTCGCGTATTTTTTCCTTCTCCGACAGCGCATTGATGCGAGCGGATCCCATTCGTGTCCGATTTCGCTGCCATCTCGTGGAAAGCGATTTCTAAAAATTATAAGATTCAGGATATGTTCAGGGAGGAATTCGGTGCTAGGGTGCATAGTAACAATAGTGCACAGAGCATCACGGATGCGCAGCATATTTGACATGAGAGTTTCTACCTTGTTTTCGAGTTCCTGGACGGTTGTCAGCTGCTCGGGGACAACAGTCAACTCGTTAAGCTGCGCCCGGAACACCCTCCAATCAATATTCCTATACGAAATGACGGTGTCATTCAAAAAGGGTACCCTGCAGTATAGGCAAATCTTGATCGGAAGGTGATCCGAGTTTAAGGCATTAATTTCTTGCAGCTGAGAAGTCCTAATTATTTCCCGAGTGATGGCAATGCCCAGGAACGAGGCACTACGAAGATACGTGGGATTAGCTGTTCTGTGATAGGACATTTCCAGGTTGTTTTCGATTATTCTTTTAAATAATCTACCCCTGCCGTTGGTTACGCCATGCCACCCCATTCGGCGTGGGAGGCATTGAAGTCACCTATCAGCAGGGATACTCGATTTAGCGGGAGAAGAGCTAAGAGATCGGTTTCTAAAGGCGGAGACGCGGGGGCGCGTATCCGCCACATATACGTAGGCCGCTCTCTATCTCGATATAAACATGTTCTATAGAGGATCGCTAATGTAGAATCCTTTTATATTGAAGCGACCTATGTACGAAGCAGGCCACGCCTCCTCCGCGTCGATCGGGCCTATCAAATCTCTCGATTTTATAGTCCCTAACTTTTAATGTAAAGTTCGGTGACAGATTTGGTTTGACGAGAAAAACAACCTGAAAATTGGATGTATGCAAAAAATTACGAAACTCGCCCAGTTTGTACCTAATGCCATTACAGTTCCAACATGCAATATGGAGCATTTATACATTAAAAAGCATATTCGTATGTGAAAAAGCGGATAGAAGCTTGAATTATTTCCGCTTTGTCGCCCCTACATGCCTGTAACATATTAGAATATTTTGACAAGACGACAAATTGAAAACAAATTAATCCGTCTCTTCTAAAATGTCTAACATAAGTTTTTGCTTCAAATATGCCATACTTAAATAACAATAAATATTTACCCATATTATGTGCGATTTTAATGTCACAGCGTAAATGATGCAAATGAAACAAAACGGCACAAAATTAATCAATTTAAAATTTACAAAGTAGGCGTTGCATTAGCTTCTTATTGCAATTGTTTTTTAGTTTTAGCTGTTTAAGAATGGGTCGTCGAACTACCATTACTGAAAGAAATTTACTTATTACTCACTACAGAAATGGATATAGCCAAAGAGACATATCAAAAATGGTAAATAAATGTTCGTCAACTGTTCAGCACATAATTGAACGTTACCAAAATGAAAATAGAGTCGAGAATAAATCAAGGTTGGCTCCAAATAAGATGTTCAACGAACGTGAGGAAAGATGGATTGTAAGAGAAATAGCAAATAATCCTTAAAAAAAAGTGCACCAAAATTGCGCGATGAGGTGGAAAGACAGTTTGGAAAAAGGTGTAACCCCGAAACAATTCGACGGATATTGCGAAAAAATAATTTACATGGTCGAACTGCTCGAAAAAAAACTTTTATTAGTCAAAGAAATCGGTAAGGTTAGAGATTTGGACTTCTGGAAATCAGTAATATTTGCTGAAGAGACAAAAATAAACCTATTTGGGTCCGATGGAAAAATATCAGTGTGGAGAAAGCCTAATGAAGAACTGAAATTAAAAAATATGAAAGCTACGATAAAACACGGCGGAGGAGGAGTGATGTTATGGGGCTGTATGTCGTCTGCAGGAGTAGGTAATATGCATTTTATTGAAGGCAACATAAACCAATATATGTATTTGGATATATTAAGACAGCATCTCGCAGCTAGTGCTCAAAAATTAGATCTTAATAACAATTACAAGTTTTATCATGACAACGATCCAAACCACACGTCATACCGGGTTCGTAGTTGGTTGCTTTATAACTGTCCAAATGTTATTAAAACACCAGCCCAGTCGCCAGATTTGAATGTTATTGAAAATTTGTGGTTGACAATAAAAAATAAAATAAATAGTGTCCAAATATCAAATAAAAATCAACTGATAGCAAAAATTACGGAAGCTTGGAACACAATTTCCCCAGAGTATACACTAGGAAGTTGGTCGAATCAATGCCGAGACGTCTACAGGCTGTAATTGCTAATGAGGGAGGACCGACAAAATATTAGTGGTCGCTTTTCAATTCCTGGAGTTTGTTTTCCTTTTTTTTATTACTCTTATAGTTTGCATCATTTAAGCTGTGACATTAAAATCGCACATAATTTAGTTAAATATTTATTGTTATCTAAGTTTGGCGTATTTGAGGCAAAATTTTAATTTAGGGATTTTTAGAAGACTCATGTGAAGTTATTTTCAATATGTTGTTTTGTCAAAATAAATATTAAACCGCTAAGAAAAGTTAGTTTTTGTCAAATAGCGTCTGCATCATTTAAGCTGTGAGTCACTGTATATATATATATATTCAATTTAAAGTCAACGTTAAATTATTTATTTACACGTACCACTTTAATAGTTTCATATTCCATTTTTTTAATAAGGCCAAATAATACATACCTATAAAAATGTCTCTTAGATAAAATAATATTTGAATGCTCAATGGAAATACATTTAAAGGATATATAATAAATATTTCTTATAGCGATGTCATTAAAACACAGTTAAACTTGTGAACTGTCAATTTTATTGCTCGTAAAAATTACGTGTGTGATAGCATTAAAATTATAAAATTTAGTAGTCATGCTCTAGCATTTAGACACAGATTGTTTTATTGTTATTGCCAATAAAAATCATGTAAGATTGATAGGTTTTATGTAGAGCCATCTCATATATATTACAATTTGAAGCCTTTTAACAGTTCGGGGGGACCGGAGATACGGTGGGCGCCCGCTGCCGCGCCCGGCTAGGATATATTTCCCTTCTAAATATGTGCTACCTCTGAGGGTTGCAGTAATGACGAATTAGTTTACATTGTTGACAAAAGCAAATGGATGTGCCACACTGGAATATGTATTGGGAGCCGGGCCGGGAGCATATTTCTGACTTTTCGATGCATTGATGTAAGTTTTATGGTAAGTACTTCGACATCTCTTATTGGATCTCTGTTTTAATTTCTTTCTACATTGGCACCGCATTAGTGGACAAGTGTACATTCTATCGGGAATCTGCCCAATTTATCCCCATTAGCGCTATTTTCCCAAACATTTTTTTTTTCAGATTGTATGAAAATACGAAAGAAAAAACGTATACGATCTTCTCAATATTTGTACAGTTTACGTCATATTGCGTCCAATTCGTTATCAAAAATTCACTAAGACTACAAAACTCATGGATAATGAAAAATGGTAGAAAATGACTGGTAGTCAGTCTCTCCAAATAACAATCAATCTGATGTCAATCAGAAAACCGGATATTACATATCTTGTTTGTATAATTGCACTCAACAAAACTGTTGTCCGGGAATTTGTTTTATTTCATACTGTGCCATTTCCCGGACTCATTTGAGTCCGGGAAATGATACATTACATCACTAGGCCGGTAAAGTAACTTTACCGGACTGGTATATTTTAACTAACACATGGTTATTTCTGAACGATTTTTATTACAATAAACAATAAGTTATAAATATTACAATAAACGTTACAATAAACTTACTTATACATGTTAAATGTAATACTGCAGTTTGAGTTACTTGAAATATTTACAGAGGCAGCATCAGATACAACTTGGGATTTATCTTTATTAACCAAAGATGATGAAACTTGATTCTGGTGGTGAAGAACTTGGACAAATGTTTCGCCGCCTTGGATCATTCGAGCCACTTTTGTTTTACTTTCCAAGGATTCCTCCACATATTTCTCTGCCACAGAACTGCTTTTCCATCCACCGTGTCGCTTGAGTATGTTAACATCGGCTCCAGCGTTGGCTAAGAACGTTGCCGACGTTCTTCGAAAACAATGCCCTGTATACCTTTCAGGATGCTAAAAATTCGGCAATTTTCCTAGGTGCTCCTCCTATTGAATGGATGCCCACTCGTTGACTCACACAACTACCTTGTCTATACCCAATGAAAAATGCCTTTTCTGGGATGTTTTTTGGGCGTAACCTGCGATATTGACGGAAGATCTTTAGAAAATTTTTTTCGATTACAGTAAACACCCTTTTGATATAAGTTTTGGTGTGGTTGACGTTGACAACTATTTGCGGGTTGACGTTGATAACTATTTGCGAATCGACGTTGATAACTATTTGCGATTCTGTATCCTGAAGATCCTCATCGTTCAAATTGTATAGCTCTTCTCTTCTACACCCCCCTGAGATGCCTAAGAGTGCCACAACCTGAAACAATACAAAATCTCCATAAATATCGTTTCTTTATATAATATAAACGACAAAAAATCGCTCTTGATAAAAAATTTTGCTTGTCCAAAAAATAAGGACCCTGTATGGTATGTGAGATTTTCGCCTCGACAAATCTTATTTCCTGGAGAAGCAAAAATTGTTATCAAGAGTGACTCTTTGTCGTATCTTTAAATTATTGGGCCATTTGTCCTCTTGTCAACCACATCCGCGGACATACTGTATACTCGTGGCACTTTGACTTTGTTATTATTAAAATTATTTTATTTAAAAGTAGGTAGAACAGAAAAAGCCTTACCTTTATTAATAGATATTTCTCTGTCGGTGCTTCGTTCATAAATCTATCGACTTCTTCCCTAGTTAGCACTTTAGACTGGTTTGGTTGATGACCGACAGACTCTTTTCTGAGAAAAGCCATCACTTTTGGATATTTGGATATATCGACGTTCTCATTGACCATGACCATTGATTTTATCATGGAGTATTTGGCCCATAATGTAGAGCTGCTGGACTTTTTTGACTAAAAATAACCAATTACATTAGGAACCTACCGTTGAAACTACCATAATTTTTCACTAAAGCTAATTACACAATTTTAGCATTAAAAAAATCAATAAACTCTTACCGCATCCAAGAAGAAAGCCAACATTATATTTTAATTTAAACTTTTCTCCACATTATAAATTTTGCGCCATTCACAGAATATCTCGTATTCCTTTTGATATCGTCCGGAAGGCTTGGCCGGGATAAGTTTCGCCGTCGCTTCAGAACTTTTTTTCAAAATCTCTGCATCCATTTGATTCGAAATTATTCAAAACCACAGATCAAAACGATGCTGAACTGACAGACAAGACAATCAATAAAAAAACTCTTTGTTACTGTTAGCAACCGATTCAAAGCATACTACATTATCCCCTATATTACAGGTGCTACATTTTATAGTTTGTTTTGACAATACTGATACCATCATGTACTGACACATTACTCACCCCTTCAAACTACCTGAATATACAGTTCAATTTTTGTACCAAAAATTTGAAAAAAAATATTGAACAGTATGAAATAAAACATTGTACGATACACGGCCGTGAAATGTCATTAAAGTACTTGTCTAGAAATTTCAGACTCGGCTCCTTCGTCGCCACGTCCGTAAACATCTAGATTCGTACTTTAATAAGCCATTTCCCGGCCTTGTAACGTAAATTACTATTACAAGCTCCAGAATATGAGCACGAAACTTAACTATCTGTACCATCCGTTTCAAATTTTGTGGGAAAGAAGGGGAAAAGCAGGTATTTCCAGTTACTTGGAGATAACTTAGTGAACTGGTAAAATAAGTTGATATTATTTGTTTGAGTGCAACTGTATTGTCATAATCTAACAGAATCCCATTAATTAATTAATTAATCCCATTGCATGATGTCTATATGCAATTCCGAGCTCCTTGGGATATGTGTGCAAATCTGGCTAGATAACAGTAAATAATTTCACTCATGTCTTGAAATTGATTGTAAAAATGTCAGTTGCAGCAAAGATAAAACTGCTGCTAATAAAAAAATATGAATAATAGGATTTATGATTTTTATTTATTTATTTGTACCATTTAATGCATATTTCTGTGCGTGGATGCTCCCACATCCAAATGAATTTTTTTTAATAAATAGTTTTAAAGCTTGAGATAGCAGAAAATACTGAATTGAGAGAAAATACGATGGCTACAGACATTCCAGAAAAGGAAGAACTAGACAAAAACTCAGAAAGAATGACTCAAACAAGGCTAAAAAATTACGCAAGGTTTACTATATTCACGGCAAGTTTATCATGAAAATTCGATCTCAACATACTTAAGCTGTACTTTACCAACAGCCGTTACGGGAATGCTCCTAATTTACTTTGTTGTCCCTAAAATTTGTACCTACATTTCGTGTTAGTTTTGTCGAAAGATTTTGCGTGCTGGTAACTTTTATAACTGAAAACTACATATTATATATTTTTCGTTTATCTATCCTATGTTCATTTTTTTTATAGATTCTCGCTCGCCGAATTGCTGGACATCCAGGAAGATAGCGCCACAGGGAGTAGAAATTTGTATGTTACACAATCTAAATATGATGAAGCAGTGGCGGATCTAAGGTGACGCAGACGACGCACTCTGCGTGGGGCCCCCAAAGCTCAGGGCCCCGCACGAGAAGCTAAATATCATAAAAACATATAAAAATTAACCGATATATTCCAGATAAAAAAAAAAGTCGCGTGTAACACAGTACACGTGTTAGAAATATTTCTTTACCAAAATTAGCTTTAACCTATGGATCCAAATACACTGCGAATATATAAGAGGAAATCTGTTATAGTGTGAAACGGGTAGGTGTACTCTAGAAGTCCGATTCAATCGCGACGAATGACGTGAATTGCGTTAGATTTGACGGTCGGACTACTCCTAGTACTATCGCTGTCTCTCTCGCTTCCTATTCGGTAAAGGCGATTCCAAAGAGAGACAGAAAGATAAAAAGCGTACTTGGATACAGGAATACCGAAATCCAATATCCTGAATTAGAGACCAAAGCAACAGACAACAGACTTGAGCGAAAACGGAAGACGTTGACAATGTGTATTCGGAATCAAGAAAGAGAATACGAAAAAAGTCACTAGCAGATAAAGAGATTCAAATCACGTGTTTTACTGGTGAAAAAAAAGTTTCGGATAGATGTCCTCAACAGGTTATTAGATTGTTTGTCTACTGAACTAGATCGACGTAGCACGTAGTGAAAAAATTTCAACCACTTTTCGATTTAGGTAATCCTCTGAAAGAAGAAGTCAGTGAAAAGCATCTGACAACTATTTTAGATCATTACGGTAATGATCTTGAGGCGGAATTGATAAATGAGGTCAGGCAATTCAAGCAATACCTAAAAATCTCTCTCACACCTGACAATATTATTAGTTGTTCAGAAATGATGGGCATGTTGTACAGTAAAAATATGATTGAAGTTTTTCCAAATTTACATATCGCCATAAAATTGTTTCTAACAAACAATCCCTATTACAAGCTGTGAAGCAGAGAGGTCATTTTCAAAACTTACCATAATTAAAAATAAATACCGAACTTTAATGACTGAGGGAAGACTCCAGTACTTAAGTATTTTGTCAATTGAAAATGACCTTACTGCTTCACTATCCTTTGACGAGGCAATAAGGCAATTTGCAAATGCCAAGGTGCGCCGGCCAAATTTATAATAGATTAAAACTATTTCTGATCTATTATTTATTTTAGTGAAAACTGTTTTTTTTTTATTTTATGATTTTTGATATTTTATTTTATTACCATGAACGTGTAATATCTTATTTTTAGTACCATATAAGACTTATATAGTATAAGTTAAGATTTTTCAAGTTTGCGTATTTTTACGTTTGGCGTTAATTCTTTTTATTTTTTGAAGTTATAATGTTATGTTTTTTTTTATTTGTTGTTTGTTTCAACAAAACCTTGATTTGAATCTGTGATTTTTTGTTTTATGATTTGGGTATTTATTATATTACCTAGCCCGTGTAATAACTTATTTTTAGTTTTATGAGTAAAGAAGTTTGTTTGCATATTTTTATGTTTGGCGTTACTTTTCTATTCTTACGCATTATGTTACATTAAACTTTTTTTGATTTGTTCCTGTGTTCCGTATTTGTTATTTTTATTTTTAGTAGCTGTGAAAAATATGAAAAATATAAATAACTTTCACACAACTCATCCCACACCACAATAAATAAAACTACATGAAAAAATGAGGAGGGGCCCAGTGGCATAGCTACCGGGTTGGCCTGGAGGAGCAAGGCCTCACAGCACCAAAGGGAATATAGCCGCTCCGAATCTATAAATATGCTCATGCTTAACAATGCGCATGAGTTTAATTTTAACTTAATTAAAGTATAATTCAATCAAAGGCTATAATTAGTAACAGACGGTCAAGTGGGGAAGAATGCTGTTAATTCTGTTGGTTGTGTTTGTTGTTAATTATTAAAAATTTAATAGGTAACTATTAAATATTTTATATATTTTAATTTAAAAATTAAATAACTATATACTTATTACAATTACATAATTAAAATTTTTAATTGAATCCTTTATATCTATGGGAAAACTGGTTTGTTCTAATGTAAATAACATGCATCATCATGTTTATGTTTTTTATTCGTATTTCATATTCTTCTTATTCTCAAATATAAATATATTGGTCACAATGGACCCACGATCTTTTTGTTTTTTAACGATTTGAACGACTTTTGGGCGAAAATGGGGCGTGGTATCCCCAAAATTCTTATTATTTTAGCATTCTTCGGGTTAGCCTCCGTCGGGCCCCGAAGGTTCTAGATCCGCCACTGTGATGAAGACATGGATATTGATAGTAATCAGTCTGATGAAGACCAAGATGGAGATATATTCCACCTAGATCTAGCTATGCTTCGCATGGAAAGTGAGTTTTTCGCAGCTAGTATTTTTAATCAACGTTAAATGACGAAATCTATGATTGAGTTAATAATATACTTCTAGCAACGCTATTTTCAATTGCTGCTTTGAATTGGCTTTCTACAAATATAATCTTAAAAAATGCGTCACAAAAAATATATGGAGAAACTACGTCTTTGGATTTGTTACACCTGATATTTGGTGAAGCAACGTGCAAAAGCAGACCAATCAATCTTTATGCCCAGAATCAGGACTTGGAATTGTCTAGGAGTGAACTGCTTGTAGTATTTGGGAGCATGTTACTTTCAGGATATGGTAAATATCCAAATAAGCGGATGTACTGGTTAAACGATAATTATGTTCTAAAAATATTGCCTGAGTTAACTAATACCGATAGGCCAACTTCTTTTTAAAAACTAACTTCTAAATTTGGTACAACAATGTCTGTGACAATATACTTTATTAACTAACTTTTACAATGCAAAATGAATTTATATATATAAGGTAAAATGCATGGTCAGCATCTCGTCTTCATTATGGGAAGGAACGGCGATGTAACTCCTCCACCCTCGGATTCAACTATATCGTCAGGGTAGTTGAATGGGCTGTAGGGTAATGTCTTCCATAGCATCGTTTTCTTTCCTACTTCTTCTTTTGGCACAGGATTTCTGGGTTATCTTCTTATAGATTAGGTAGCTGCAGCCAAGGAACAGCAGCAAATAAACCAGAAGTGTCCAAAGGGAAGGATTTGTAGTAATTGGGATGGATTCCAGGCGGGACTTGTTTTCGATTATTTGGCTTCTTACTTCTTGTAGACTGTCGAGTTTTATGTCGTCTAGTTGGAGGCTTAAGTTTAATAATGGCATTAAACTCGGACTTTCTCCTAGATCAGGGAATAACATTGGCTGCAAACTGTTGTTGACAGTTCTTTTATCATTGATAAGATAGATCATTAACAGACACTTGGCATCCTAGGGGAAGATTGGCGATGTATGTCCCGAAAAGCTTCAGGTTTTCAGATTGTACAAAACATTCGAGTTTTGCGATTACTTCTTTAGGTAGGACAAACAACCATTGGTCAGAGGTGCATAAACGGTTGAGTATCGGCTGACTAATGTACAGTTCGACGTGGTCGCAGGTAGTGGTGTCTTCTGTGGAGGACAGCAGGCTCACTGAGCAAGGGCTATCTTGGTGAATCTCCTTAAGGACTTCTTTGTCACACAAGTAGAGCTGAGGTGAGATTCTTCGACAGGGCAGGTCTCGATATGTATAGTGTGATTTATTTTTTATAAGAAATTTACTACGCGGTAAAATAACCTTAAACCGACCCTGCGAGAAGATAGGTGCTGAGTATAAATGGAAAAGTTCAAAGTTTTCATTTATTGTTATTGGAATGTATAATAAATATGTAATTTTATTGTTAGCAATAAAGCATTCAATATTTACAAGTTTTTCTAGTAAGAAAATATTTTCTTGTTCTATTTTCATAGGTAATTGTTTCGAGCCTACACGCTTTTCCAATAACTTAAGTTCATTATACAGTTCTTCTGTTTTTATGATGCTTGGATGCATCGTTTTAAGTTTACAAAAAGTTATGGAATTTTCTATATCTTGTAGCATAGAATCGATAAATTGATAAATGCTTGTTATTTGACGTAAGGTGTCTTGAATGTAATATAAATTTTCCTTATAAGTAGTTTTTTGCACTATAAGAGAGATTTGATTAATTTTTGATTCTAATAATTGTTCGTGTTTGCCAACTTGTATCGTTTCGTTGAATCTAGTAATAACATTTAATGATATTGAGTTTTGATTAGAAATACTGCCTAATAGCTTATTTTGGTTTGTTTGTAGTTCATTAATGATATGGTCATAACGTTCGCCATCAGAGGCGTCTAAATTGCCGCTGACTGCCTTAAAAACTGACCCTAGAATGTTAATTAAGCCTCGTTTAGTTCTTTGGGGATGTGGCATTATTTCTTTAATTTTATTTTCAACCCTAGCCTGGGTTAATTTTAAAAGTTTTAAATAATTGCCAGAGTCCGATCGATATTCTGTATGCGAATCTAATAGTGTTATGATATTTTCGGATTTATTATACAACTTATTTAGCTCTATGATTATTGGATTAAGGTCGTAATAATGAATAAGCGTATAACTGTAGTCATGAATTTTGGCGTTTCCTAATTTTATTGGTAATAATCCGGGGTTGTCGTCCAATTTTTTCAGAGAAATCTGATCACGATTTGCCCCGGATGTGACGAGATTGACGCTGCCAAGGGCGATGGCAAGGCTGAAATATAATACTTAAGTTATCGTATTTACCTATTATGTAGATGCTAAATAAAATTAACGCTAAGCTAATGTTACGTGGAAATAAAACCTATACTAAATTAGTCGAAACTATACTTGTTTCTAAGAGGTCTTTTTAGATTATCCATGTGTATTTTCCCATGAGCGTTCGTTCTCACGGTTTTACGTTTTTTGTTGACAGAGACGATTTTTACTGGTTTTGAGAATTTTTCAGCGAGTTTCTGTCGAGTATGTTTTTTCACATAGACGTCTTGTCCGGTTTCGAATAAATCTGGAGTGTCACGTTTCTGGTCGATATTAATTTTACCTATTAGCTTTTCTTTATTTTGGATAAGTTTTTCGTTTATTTTTGAATAAAGGATTTTTGACTTGCTTTTATGATCATTTATATAGTCTGACAATATAAGTTGTTCTAAATTCAAATCAAATGGGTCATCGGAAGTTATATGGCCGTTAATAACATCTATTGGCTTCATTTTCGTTGTTGAATGAATAGAATGGTTATAAGCCATAATAGCGTAAGTTATTTTTTTGCTGATTGGGCATTTATTAAAGTTCTGAGCATTTAAGAGTTTAACATGCTCAGCAATAGTAGAATGGAGGCGTTCTATTGCTCCATTAGATTGTGGGTGGTTGGGAGATACAAAATGAATCTTTATTTTATGCAGTTGAAGAAGTTCGGTAATTACAGCATTTTTAAATTCAGTGCCATTATCAAGTATAATTAATTTGGGAATACCATGGTGAGAAAAGAAAGATAGAAGGTTGTCTGCAATTTCTGTTGCAGCAAGGGACTTAAGAACGTAAGCTTGGGCGTACTTTGAAAAACTGTCTAAAATTGTTAGGAATTTCGATTGTTCTAAGGTATATGTATCAAGATGTATTATTTCAAAGGGCTTTGTAGCGGTTGGAGTAACGTTCATTTCTATATTAACCGGGTGTCGATCATACTTTGTTCTTATACATATTTCGCATTGATTAATATACGTTTGAATTGAATCCTTCAAATTCGGCCAATAGTATATTTCTTTTATTTTTCCTTCGGTTTCATCGATGCCTCTATGATTGCTTTTACTTTCATGATAATTCTGTATAATTTCGAGAATATCGTTTTTATTTGTTATATCGATTAATTTTTTAAGACATCGTTTGAACTGTAAGGAAGGCCATCTGAAGTACTTCCTCACTACTTCGCAAAATGGTTCATAAACATCTTGATTTTCGAAATACAAGTAATACAGTTTTCCCGGTATTACATTTTCTTTGATAAAATTTAAAATATCCGTTTCGAATTCGTTTTGACTTAATTGAACAGTTATTCGGCGTTTCTTTCCGAATACAATGGTTGTTTTAGGTTTTGCAGGAGAATGCAAAACTTGTGAAATAATTATTTGATTGGCTCCGTAATTAACAGGTGTGTCCAGAATAGGAATTCCGACTATAGGATTTTGGTCATTATTAGAGTGTACAGTGTTGCCGTCTTCGTCGTCTATATTGGGGATATCTTGTTGCTCTTCGTCGGGATGAACTAGTATAGACATTTGGTCTATATTATCGTCTTGCACATGGGCGTCCGGTTGTCGTGAGGTCGATGGATCATTGTTCTCGTTTTCTTGTGCTAACTGATTGTTAAAATCTTCGATGTATTTTTTAAGTGAAAATCCCTGATCTTCCTTAACGTGCAATTCAATGCGCGATAGCGCGTCCGCGTTAGTATTGGCTTTTCCTTTTTTATATATCACTGAGTAGTCATATTCTTCAAGCTTGATACGCCAACGCATAAGCTTTGAACTTGGGTCTTTTAAATTAAACAACCACTGTAGAGGTTTGTGATCCGTGATAATTTTAAATTTTCGGCCATAAAGGTAAGGCCTAAAATATTTAGTTGCCCATACCAAGCATAAACATTCCTTCTCGATGGTTGAATAATTTCGCTCGGAATCATTCAACGTTCGGGAAGCAAATGCCACAGGAAGGTCTTTTCCTATTGGACCTTGGCTTAATATGGCTCCTAGTGCCACATTGCTTGCATCTGTTGTTAAATTGAATTCCTTTGAGAAATCAGGGTATTGCAAAATAGGCTCGTTTATGAGCAATTTTTTACAACTTTCGAAGCAATCAACAAATTCCTGATTGTGCTCGATTTTTGCTCCCTTTTTTAAGCACGTTGTGAGGGGTTTTGTTATCTTGGCAAAGTTGTGAATGAATCTCCTGTAATATCCCAGTAGCCCTAGGAATCCTTTAATTTGTTTTGTTGTTTTAGGAATGGGATACTGTTTGATCGCTAATATTTTATCGGGATTTGGTTTGACTCCCTCTGAGGTCACGATATGTCCTAGGTAAGCTACCTCGTGTCTTAAAAATTCGCTCTTATCCAGTTGTATCTTAAAATTAGAGTCTCTCAGTCGTTTAAAAACTTGTTTTAAGTTCTCTACATGTTCTTGTAATGATGTTGAAAAAACGATTATATCGTCGAGATACACTAGGCATTTCTCGTTCTGTATACCTTTCAAAATCGACTCCATAATTCTTTGGAAAGTTGCCGGCGCATTTTTCAGCCCAAAGGGCATGCGCAAATATTCATAGTGCCCGTTCTCTGTATTGAACGCTGTTTTCGGAACATCTTCCGCATTCATTTCTATCTGGTGGAATCCAGAGGCCAAATCCAATGTGGTGAAGTATTGACACTTACCCAATTTGTCAAGTAGATCGGTGATATTTGGTAGTGGAAACTTGTCGTCTATGGTCTTTTCATTTAGCTTCCTGTAGTCCACTACAACTCTCCACTTTTGTTGGCCTGATGCGTCCATTTTTGGTACAACCCAGATAGGGCTTGACCATGGGCTATTTGATGGTCTAATTATGTTTTGGTTAAGCATCTTCTTAATCTGGGCTTCTACTTCTTTTTTATGGATGAATGGATACCTATAAGTTTTTGTGTACACAGGTATCTCATCTGTGGTTCGGATATGATGTTTCATCTTTGTAGTAAATGTTAAAGGAGTATCCTCTTGATAGAAAACGTCTGCAAATTCCTTACATAGGCTTAAAATTGTTCTTCGTTCCTCTGAATTTAAGTGGTCCAAACGAATTTTGGATAAGTCTAGTTGAGATGGAGATGAATCACCAAAGTGATTAAGATCAATGTTTTGGAGTTGCTTCCGATTAAATCTTTCAGTCACAAGTGGCTCTGAGAAGTCTAGAGTGATAGTGTTACAAGAATTATTTAAAATTGTTGTAATTGCATGTCCATTTTTTGCAATGCTTAAGCATTCAGGTATCTCGCAGTTGTGAATTTTTTGATGCGGAATAATTATTTCTCCATTTTCGATAGACGTTTTTACTTTTATGACTTGCTGACTGCGCGGGGCTACAGTCACGCAATTAAGTTCCGATTGAGTCTTAAGAAATTTTAATTTTATTTTCGCGAAAGGTGTTACTAAAAATCCTGTTTTAAAATCGATATTTGCCTGAAGTAATTTTAGGTTATCTAAACCTAAAAGGCCATCAAATATATTGTGGAATTTAAAAAGATAAAATTTTAGTGTTTGAGGCTTTGGCAAATTGAAAATTTTGGAAGCAGCTATCGATGCGCTGTGTCTATGAGCCGATTTTTGGAAAACTGTGCTGACGACAAATGGGTCCTCGCGTATGGAATTTGGGAACAATTTCTTTACCAAATTTGGGTTTAGAAATGATTTATTTGAACCGGAATCGATTAGCAGCTTTATGTCGTGTTCTGGAAAAGTAATATATGACAATTCACTAGAGTGTGTCGTGTTTAATGAAATAACTAAGTCAGGTTGTCGTACGGGGTTGCTAATGGAAAATTTACATCTTCTCCAATTGGATCGGTTGATTGATCACCTTGGATTTGCAAAGATGAAAAGTCGGTTTCATATGGTTCATTGGTAATGTTCGACTGATAGATAGGGTAATTGGGAGAAAGGTCTTCGATAATTTCTTCCTGGTCATTACCTGGTTAATGCGAATAATATTGATAATGTTGATCATAATTTGGGCTGTTTTGCATTTCATCATTATATAATTCTTCGAATGCAAATTTTGGTTGACCCTGAAATGTTGGCGGTGGATATCTAGGCATGTTTTGAGGTTGCCTTGGTCCAGGACCAGAAGTACAAACGCTCATTGGTTGTGGTTTTGGGAAGTTTTTATGTTGGTTAGGCCTAAAAACGTTTGTTTGATTAGGTCTTCCGAATACTGCAGAATTTGTGGGAAATTTTCGTGGGGTGTTATTGAAATTCGGCCTTATGTTTATTGGCTGTGATGGAAATCTTGAGTAATTGGGCCTTGGTGCAAATAAGTTATTTGGTGTATGGGAATTAAAATTAGAAAAACTGGGGTTTGGTTGGTAAGGTGGAGAATAATGAAAGTTTTTAGAATTAGTTTGTTGGGGCTGTCTAAAGTTATTTTTAGGGTGCTGAGTTATTGGTTTTGTCAAATTCTGAAAATAATGGGTGTTATTTTCATGAATTACAAATTGCAAAGCTTCCGTTAAGGTACTAGGGCGCATGCATCGTATGGTTGTGCCTAAAGGTTCTTTCAACCCGGAAAGAAACGTTTTTAAAGCAAGTTCGTTATATAAAGCTTTCTTTAAAATTTTTCCTTCTTGCGTATTTTCATGAACGTCAATATACGAACAAAGTAAATTTAAAATTTGGAGAACCCGGTCGTAAAATTGACTGGGTTGTTCATTTGGATGCTGCCTTAACATAACTAGATCCCTATTCAAACACGATTCATCTCTTTGATCTGCAAAGTTTCGTCTGAGTGTATTTTTTAAATCATCCCATGTAGCGACATTTTGTATGTTTACTACAATTTTTGCAGTGCCACTTAGTTTACCAATTAAGCTATTTAGCAAGTAAGTATTTTGAAAATCACCTGGATTATTAATATTATAAAAATTATTAATTAACGATTCACAAATTGACAAATAACGGTTTAAATCATTAGGATTCCCGTCAAATTCGGGTACGCATTTTAGGTATTCAGGCCTAAAAGCCATTTCAGGATTTTCTGGAATATCAGCTAAGATTAAGTTTCTATTATTTAATGTGCTCTGAGTAGCAGAAGATGAACTTAAATTATTACTAGAAGCTCTTGAGATTGATTCTTGAACTATTTTATTTAAAACGAGTTGAGATATACTTTGATTATTTTCTAAAGTTTCAGAATTATTTGAGACAGAGTCAGTTGAAGGTGTTAGGGATAGATTATTTAATACGTCAATAATATCCCCTAAATCTGACATTAAGGTTTGAAAGATCACACTTACATAAAAACAAAGGAGACGTTGGCCATATCCCACTATAAGGAAAGCTATTTGGATGGCAATGTGGTCCTCTCCGAATTTGCTAGTCCTTGCAAAATCACCCGATGCTGTGGTAATTTCCCAGTGAATTCCAATTATTTTTCAGCGATTGAATACTTGAAGAAACACTTATAGTTCGCTAAGGTCCACTACCCGAAGAATTCAATATTCACTCGAATTAGTCCCCAGGTTAATCGAACCCGCCACGAACCGTTCGATCGTCAATTAATCGTAAACGAAAAGCCCTTCTGCGATAGATTGACTTTTGACGAATCCTACCGACTGCGCCAGTTAACTAATACCGATAGGCCAACTTCTTTTTAAAAACTAACTTCTAAATTTGGTACAACAATGTCTGTGACAATATACTTTATTAACTAACTTTTACAATGCAAAATGAATTTATATATATAAGGTAAAATGCATGGTCAGCATCTCGTCTTCATTATGGGAAGGAACGGCGATGTAACTCCTGCGACACAACAGCTTTAAACTTATTTTGAGACATTTGCACCTCAACGATAACAGCAAAAATGACAGCGAAAATAAACTATATAAATTACAGCCACACTAATTAACAAGATGAAATCATGAATATATTAGTATCGACGAAAGCATGATACATACCGTAGTATGGAAAGCAATTTGCCAAGCAATTTATCAAAGGCCAACCAATCCGATTTGGTTTTAGAAATTGGGCGTTGTGCACGGACAAGGGATCTATGGTCACTTTTGAAATATACACTGAAAAAAAGACAAAATAAACCAGAAGTGGTATTGTGGGTATAACATTTTAATGGATGCCTACTTATATCCAGCAATCTTTTCAACTATCTGTCTATTAGAATATTACGTAACGGGTAGGATGAGAGATAATACTAAAACAGAGTTTTATCCACAATACCGAAACAGAATATTTGCACTTAGTGCATGTTGCCGAAAGTTCCAAACCCCAACGTAGTTGAGAGATAATAGATTGGAAAAATGACCATTAAAAAATAAAAAGAAAAAAATTGAAAAAGAAAAGAACGGTGAGTATACCTACTTTCTCAAGCAGTGAGAAAGTTGTCGTATTTCAATGAAAGAACAATAAAGTTATTACTGCAGCGTCGAATTTTTAATCATGCAAATTCAAGAATTCTACGCTCTACTGTAGAGAAAGCAAATACATGATTTTAGTAAGTACCCCAGCCTAAAATATTTGATAATTATAACAAGGGTATGGGAGGAATGGATAAACTTGATGGCTTAGTTGCACTCTATAACCTAAAATGAGCCAGTGAAAATGGTGGTGGCAGATATTTTTTTCATTTATTTGACGTATCAGTGGTGAATGCTTGACTGCTATTCCGCAAAATTCGCTCATCCATTGAAATGTCTTCCAGTCTATTAAAATTTAGAAGGTAGCTTTAAGTCTCTTAAAGGGTCATTGTTAAAAACCAGCAACACCACCCTGTGATGTTAAGTTTGACAAAGCAAACTACTTACTTACCTTATCAGAATATACGGAAAGACAAAGACGATGTTCCCATTGTGGAAAAAATGCAAAATTTGTCTGTGGTAAGGTTCAAGGAGCTCTACATCACAAAAATTGTTTTCTTGCGTATCATACGCCATAACAATATTTTACCCATATTTGTATAACTGGGTCAATGTGCAACACTCTCCATTATTTAGTTAATAAATTTAGCAAAAATATTGCTAAGGTATTCTTTTAAATTTACTTCCATTATACAGGTTTTACGCAAAAAAGTCCTGTAACACCTACCACCTTGTATTCAACCTGAAGCCAATAGATGACAATCTTGTTTTTATCGAGTGTTTCTATCCATCTTCCACAATTACCTAACTGAGCTACGCAACTTAAAAGAGCACAGCGCAACTTCACGACCAGTTCTTATGTGTCACGTGGTGGAGGCTGCCGGTTCGATCCCCGTACACATAACAAACATATATGTAATTCTGACACGCAGTGGAGTTCTGATAGTACATAGGACCATGGACTCGTCAAGGAGATAAGCTTTTTACAGAGCGACCCCTGATCCAGCTAAAAATAATATTTTTTATCAGTCCAAGCCGAATAACATTTTTATAGCAGTGGTGACCCACGAGATTGTTTTCTGTACCAGTTTGATACAATCGAAGAAAGAGAGTAATTACAAAACGAAACTGTGATAAATTACCTATATGAGCTCAAGGTACTTTGTCACGACTATAAATCAAACATAAACCTAGAAGAATTCTTCAGCGAAGGGCTCACGGAGAAGAATTACTACAATTTTTACTTGCTAACAAATCCTAACCATAACTAACCCTAACCACGAACCCCGGAACTTGGAAGCACTGGAGGCGCTGGCGGCCACAATAGATAAGGCACTAAAACGGAGTGAAAACAGTAACCCACAGAATAATTACCGATCAAACGATTGTCATCCTCAATACAATCATCGTCCTCCAAATAATACAAATGATCAGCCTCACAACAAGTACCGCGCACATAATTATAATCACCAATCCCAGAATAAACAAAATAACCTCAGAAGACAAGAGACCTCACAAAACAATTATAGCAATTTACATAGACTCCCATGATATGGAAATGATGTTAACCAAAATTACTACAGGAACTATAGGAATAACTCTAATAAACAAAAATGCCACACCTGCGGAAAAATGGGACACTTTCCAACGTCTTGACGAAGGAATTATCCAAATTGCAGAGGATGGCGAAATTGAGCACCCCAGTCATCCTAGCAGAAGGGGACCAGCAGAAGAAAGGAATACTCTGCATCATAGCAAAACTAAGCAACAAAAACATTACAACAGTAATACATACAGGATCACAGAATAACGTTATCCAAAAAGACTGGACGATAGGACTAACACCTACAAATAGTAAAGCAGTCCTTATAGGAGCAGGGTGACACCGTATACAACTAATGAGGGAAGTTACCACACCATTACAAATAGGAGAGGAACTAACGCTCCAGATAAAAGCAAAAGACATCAATGATCGCTCTCTATCTGATAATATTAAGCATGGATTTTTTAGAAAAAAAGCAAGGCATTAATAAACATAAAATACCATTAAGATATGAATCGATGAATGATGCAGCACTGGGCCTGGCAACAACGATCCGCGAACATACAAAGATTGGCACTGACAAAAAGAAGAAAATCAACAAATTCAAACTATTTTTACGGGAACGAAACAACATACAACTAGAGAGAACAAAAGATTTCATACAAGAGGAACACCAACTTATACAGAGCCTTAGGAAAGATATTTTGACAATATGGGGGATAACACAAATAAATAAAACACAAAAATATATAGCTAAATTCTTAAAAAAGAATTCTCAAACGCAGACTGGAATAAAAACAATAAAGTAGGAACAGTTTCAATGACGAAAAATATAAAAGGCAAAACTAGTTTCTACCTTCACACTAGAAACAACCTAAACATCAGGACAACGCTTGAAACAATATTTAAATGTCTTGTGAAATTAAGAGAGTTAATAAAACAAAAGGAATTCAGAAAATAGCCATACCAAGAAGAGAATGGGGCTTGGAACTAACAGAATGAAATCCATTTAAAAAAATGCTATACTACATATTCAAGACATATAATATAATTATATTAATATGTAGGGATAAAAGACATATCAAACAGCATATCAGAGCCATTTACAAACATTATGGTAGAAGAAACGCCTAGCATTTTTAAAATTAGAACTAGCGAGGATTATGTTATCAAAAGGGGGAAACAAAATGATTATAATTAGAAATCCCAGAATACCAGGAAAAAAAAGGTCGTTCAAGTAATTTTAATTGTAAATACCATATCGACTGGTTTGCCACAAAACAATTGAATCAAACATATACACAAATGGGAAAAAATATTTATCCCAATACACGCAAAGTCGAACTACCCAGCTAAAATCTATAGAGGCACAACAATTGCAATACTAGAACAAATGCAAAAAGAGAACACCGCATTCAACCTACACCTCAGCGAAGACACAGCATACAAGGAAGAAATTATAACCACGGACGATCACTATTTAAACAATATTACGAGTTACGTGGTGCCTCAATCCGTCCCTGGAATCCAAATCACCTGAGAAGATAAAGTTCGGTTAACGCGTACAATGCTATTTCCCGGTGCTTATCTCTTTCAATGACTCAAGTGATAAGACATATTTAATCTTATGCTGATATTATGAATATTAACTTTTTATCAATATCGAATAATATAAATACGTTAGAAAATAGGATAATAACATACAGTGAATTGCTAAACGTCTTAATGTTAGTTTGCGAATCTGTATCCTTGTGTCAATAGATTCGCATTAGAGAACCTGCATAGTTTTATTGGCAGTCTATTACCAAGTATAATTTAAGTGTTTTAATTATGTTTCTCATATTTTTGGAAACACAATTTAATCAACAACGTAACTGGCGCAGTCGGTAGGATTTCCTGTACAAGACGTTAAAGTGTAGTGCTTTTTTGGAAAGCTCTTCAACAAATTGGTGATTTTCAAATCTTTGACGGGAAGATCCAGAAAAACGTGCATCGTGTGAAGAGAACTGCATATTCCTTCATACTACAAGATTTATGGGACCATAGTATTGGAGCACGTCCAAATAGTGGTCAGCAGCCATCCTGGGGAACGCATATCCTTGCAGAAGGCTTAGTTAGTGCAGAAGAAAAGAAAAACTACGAAGAAGAAGTAAGACAATTTAAGCTATTATTTAATTTGATTTCCCAATCCATTTTTTTATTTTTCTACCTTTTTGAAAGAGTTATTCTCTCTTGTTTAGAAGTTGCTCTCTCTTGCAATTTTTATTTTTATTTATGTTTAGTAAGTTTAAATCAACTGTAGATAAAAATCGAGAATATAAACGTAAAATTCGAGTTCCACAAAAGTCGAGTTCTTAAAATACTGATTCGGATTCTGATCTTGAAGATATTTTAAAAGAATTACCGAGAGTTACTCCACTTACAGATAATCCTGATATCAATAATATTATAAGTGAATTAGCTAGAATTGACATATCAACTGCAAATAATCATTTAAATACTAAGATTAACATGGCGGAAGTAAATTATTCAGAGTTGCGACTTTTTCTTGATATTATACCATCTTTTAGTGGCGAACCATGTGAATTGAATAATTTTATTGCGGCATGTGATGAAGTTACTACACAGTATACAAATAATGCCACGCTTGTTAAATTAATTTTTCGTGCTATTTTAAATAAATTAAAAGGAAAAGCTTTAACTATTATATCAAGTCGTGTTGAATTAACTACTTGGCAACAAGTTAAGGAAATATTAAAAATTTCTTTTTCTGATCAAAGATCATTTTCTTGTTTACTGCAAGAATTACATAACATGAAACCACAGGTTAAAGAAAATTCTTACAGTTTCGGTGTTAGATGTCAATATCTAAGAAGCTTAATTTTTTCATCAATAAGTGATAACACACTTAATCAAATGGAAAAAATAGCACAAATAAATAACATTGAGAAATTAGTGTTGATAACATTTCAAAAGTATCTTCCCTCCCAAATACAACTAGCAATTAGGCTTAAAAATCCTGGAAGCCTTGAACAGGCTATACAATATCTGCTAGAGGAAGCAAATTTCCTTTCTATGATAAATGATGGAAAAAATAATTTTTTTACGAATTTAAATCCCATCTTCACCCGAATTCAACCACAAGTACCATGGCCTAGTTTTCATGTCCCATTTACTTCAAATCAATATTCACCTTTACCACAAACTTCTTATGTAAGACATTTCCCTAGTCAACCAATTAATGTCACGCCATGGCAGGTCCCACCTCCCAGATATTTTTCAAATCAACAAGTTTTTGGAAAACAGCAACCTACTAATGTATGGGAACATAAAGGAATTGTTCAACCAAAACCAACCCCTATGTCTATTGTGACGAGACAGACAGTCCAAAAACCAAACACTTCTTTTCAATCGACTTCAGCCTATAGGCCACAACATTTTCAATCCCAGCCTAGACCCAACCTTATATTTGAAGAATTGCATAACATAAATGATACACAGTCAGAGTATTATAAAAATTTTGATGATACACAATTAGAATATTTAAACATTTGTGAAAGTGATTTACAAAACTCGCACTGTTCGACTCAACAGGATGAATTACACACAAATAACACAGAATATTAAGACAGAAATAAATCCTCGTTGTTATATTCCAGAAGGTGTAACAACCGTAAAAAATGGTCAAGGAATAGTAAAAATACATAATCTAAGTAGTGAAGAACCTTATGCCAATCTAAGAAAGCCCTTAAAAGCTTACCCTATAAATGAGTTTGATGTGTTTAAAGGAAAAGAAAACACAGTTGCAGATGCTTTTTCAAGAAATTCAATCACCGATCAGAAGAGTCAATCTCTTTTCAATGAAACCGGAGATTCAGACGAAGTTATAAGACAATTCATGGGAGAAAAAGAGACCAACGTCGCCACTACTATACATTCAGCAGACGAAATGCCTATATTATCTTTACTCTATTCCGAGACACCACTAAACCACCATAAAAACCAAATGATTATAAAAATTTCGGAATCATCTGTACCACTTTGCATTCAAGAAAAAATATTCGGTAACCAAAGGTATTTCATTAATCTTCGAAGACGTCATCTAGATGAAGATCTAGAAGAGTTTATTGCTAACTTAATCAATAACAAAACCTATCATCTATACTTTCACGATAAGGAACATAAAAGGATTTTTGTTACACACTTACAAGACAAACTTATCCACATCAACTCCAAATTATTAATATGCTCAACTTGGCTGACTGATGTAATATCAGATAATGACAAACAAGATAAGATGAATTATCATCACGTGTATAAAACAGGACATAGAGGCATAACAACAACGATTGACTCTATAAAGAGCAGCTACTATTGGCCAAACTTGGACAAGGATGTAGCCAACTACATAAATAATTGTACTATATGCCAGAAAGCTAAATATGAACGAAACCCAAATAACTTTGAATTTCAAAAGGTTCCTATAGGGTCAAAACCATTTGAAAGAATTCATCTGGATACCTTATCCATCTCTAAAGAAAAATATTTGACAGTAATTGATACCTTTTCTAAATTTTCACAAGCATATCCAATACCTGGGGTTAATGCTGTCAATGTATTAGATGGACTATTGATATTTATATCTCACTATGGACTTACTCAAGTCATAGTTTGTGACAACGGAATTGAATTCAACAATAATTCATTTTTGGATTTTTGCAAACTGCATAAAATCGAGATTCACTATACAACACCAAGAAATCCTAACTCTAATAGCTATGTGGAAAGATTCCATTCTACATTATTGGAACAAATAAGAATCAAAATGCAACAAAATGTTAAAGAGTCATTAAGTAATCTGATAAAATATGCATTGTTGCACTACAATAATTCAATCCATTCATCAATAAATTTCACCCCATTTGAAATAAACACTGGACATTTTAATTCAAAAGATCCTTTTGATATTCAAGAAAAGGATATAGTCTCAAAATACAGAACAGATCATAAAATGAAATTGAAGGAGAAATATACAGATCTAAATGCCAAATTTAATGCTACAAAGGACCAAGATCTACAAAAAACTAATGAATCAAGGAAAACTCCCATATATTTAAACCCCGATGATGAAGTTTATCACAAACAAGAAACTCGTGATAAGCTAGCAATGAAATATATGAAAGTCAACCCTGTAGCACAAACAAAACATAAAATTAAAACATCAACATCCAAATATTTCAAGCATAATATAAAGAGACGCAAAAAGTATTAACACTATTCTTTCTTTTTGTATCAAAATGAAGTTTACACTAGCTCTCTCATTATTCTTTCTCTCTTCTCTGTAACCAATATATAACTGCATCTATTCAAGAACTAACCAATCCCATCTTGCCTCTTTTTTTAAGCAACTGAAAAAAATATCAAGCAAAAATACGTTTGTAAGTTTTAGTAACACTACTGATTTCATTGGCTTGTTAACTAAACTTTATTACCACAAATACAAATGATAGCAACATGTCCAACGAATTAACTAAACAAGCACGATCATTATTGAATCAAATTGATAGTTTATTGCAAGTGATTTATCCTAATATTAGGAAAAAAACGCGGTCTCATTAATATCGGAGGTACGGTATCTAAATGGTTATTTGGAACTCTTGATCACGAAGACGGTGAAAGGATCAATTCTGTGTTGAATCACTTAGATAAAAATGATAACCTTCTTACGGAGAAAATTAATGATCAATTATCCATTGCTCAAGATTTAATGACAAAAACCAATCATACTCTTTTTCAAATAAGATCTAATGTTCTAGTAACAATGCAACTTATTACCAAATATCAAAAGAATATTAATGCAATAAACGCTTTGAATTTAATAATCAACTCTCTTGTTAGCCTTGACAATTATTTAAATTAACTTATAAATGCTATAACGTTTGCCTATCTAAACAAGGTTCATCCAGCCTTTCCAGTCAATGATAAAGCAAATGTCATCCCTTTACCGCAAAGACCAACTAGTAAACTTTAAAAATCTACATAGTTCTTAGGTATTCAACTTACCTTTAACAAAGAGAGAATAATCTTCTTGATTCACTACCCTTTGTTGGACCCTGTCCAATTTCAATATTTCTTTGTGCATCCAGTTCCTATTCAAAATAGAATCATACCACCTCCTAAACCCTACCTAGTCGTCAATGCAAAAATGAAGACATACCAATATGAAGAGGAACCATGCGAGAAAATAGAAGACACCCACTATTGCAAGAACCACCTAGAACTTAATGAAGATTGTGTTGTAAATATAGTTATCACAAACAGAGCCACCAACTGTAGCACTATACCAGTACAGTTTGATGCGCAAACAACCAATCAAATCACACCCCAAAACGTTTTGCTGACCACTCCTATCACTACGCATATCACAGAAATGTGCCAGAATGAGAAACACAGTGAGCTACTTCCTGGAAGCTACCTCATTTTCATTCCAGAAAAATGCCATGTAACTATTGGCATTGAAACGTTTTATGCAACTGAAACTACCCTTCTACCAGCCAAAGTCATCCAACTTCGGACCTTAAATATGTCACACCTCCAGCAATATCCAATTTCAATAAAACTTAAGTCAATGGACCTGCAAGAAATTAAGCACATAACCTCCATTGTCAATAACCAGAACAAACTTGTTCTTCCCGAAGAGGATCAAACCAACCATTATCCATGGGTCTGGATTATATTGTTCATTTCTGTTATTATTTGCATAATAACATATTTTGGAGTATGCTGTTATTACAAACTCAGCTACCCCTACCCACTTATATCCAGAAAGAAGACGATGGAAGAAGACGAAAGACCTACTCATGAGAATCCCTCATAGGTCTTTTCTTAGGCGGGAGGAGTTACGTGGTGCTTCAATCCGTCCCTGGAATCCAAATCACCTGAGAAGATAAAGTTCGGT
>MU183236.1:126024-152201 GCA_016904865.1 Pissodes strobi | reverse complement strand
ATAGGGGTGCGGGTGTGTGTGTGTACTCTGAATAACAGACAGCATGGTGATCTGCGTATTGCGTTAGTAAAAATAAATGCAAATCCGTGCTTATGACGAAAGCAGCAGAGCTTTTTAATATGCCACTCGCAGGTTAGCATTTGAATTCCTGTTTGGCGTCAAGACTCAGAGACCCGTAAATGATATATTTCTAAAATATTCTAATTAGAGAACTTGAGGAGTATTTCTAGGTAGTACATTACGCCTAAATACGTCTTATTCAGCTTTTGTTATTTTGATGCTACTGTCTTTGGAACTTACATTAACATACAAATTAGATGCCGAATAGGAAGTGACTATAATACTAAATTGGAAAACATAAATCACATAAATCTAAATGTGACTATCCGCTTAGAATCTTAGATTGATATTGGACAATACCAAAATTTTAAAAATAATTTCTTAAAGCGTTAGATTTTTCTATACAATGAGGTCAACTTTATTTGCAGAACATCGCGCTTATACTAGATATTTTATATAATTTGTGTTCTGAGAAACACTGATAACCATTGTAATGGCTGATATCAATGAATTAAGCTGAATTAGAATAAATAATTGGGCAGACCTGCAGACGGGAGTGACCCATTTTGAATGTTTATAATTTATAATCTTGAAATGCTAGAGATATGCTGTTTACGGAATTCGATTCCTAAGGCAATCCCTAGAGAGAGTTTCTTAAAATGTGAAAAAATAATATACAGAGGTCGCAAAAGATGCTCCTTTTCAAACACGAAAATAGTAATTATATTTTTTGTATGTTAGGATAATACAATCAATAACTACTTTTACTACTTAAACTCAATATGACGATGTTTTCGTAATATTAATTTGTTATGGTTATTATATCCAGCTTATTAAAAATAACTAAAATTAAAACTAATTTTGTCCAGCAAATATATGGAACGAAAAAGGAGGTGATAAAATGCGTCTTGTAACATATTCTGTGTTATTGCGTCAACCATGTTACGAAAATTGCGATTCAGATCTTGAAAGTTTTCCCGAATTGGTTCATAACATTTAATGTAACCCCACAAAAAATAGGGACCGTCAAGCCTAGAAAGCAAGGTGCCCATTCAAAAGGGCCAGCTATCCATCTTGCTCCAAATGTTTCAATAAGTGACTCTATTACTATAAAAGGGTAGTATGTAGGAGCTCTATCTTATTGATAATAGATCTCTTTCATAATTTCCCATGCATTAGCTGTGTTTTCTAACATATCTGTGTATGTAGCACCCGTTACTGTTGGAAAAGAAAAAAGGCCGATAAATTTTAAACTAGACTGCGCACCATTAATAAGGTTTGGTTGTTTATTTATGTTGTCGATTAAGTTTTTCATGTTGCAAGTAAATCATGAAAGACGAAGTGCTCATACCTTTAGTACAGAACTGCGAAAAATTATATAATTGAAAACACTCCCAGTATTGGAGTTTGCTACGTAGAGATAACATATGGGAGGAAATAAATATGCACACAGTAAGACCAGAGTACAAATAATATCGAGTAGACCCAAAGAGAGATTCAAAAAGTATTCGCTGATGCGCTTTCCTCGGTTATTACAAGACAACGCGACGCGAAAGTACACAATATCAGGGCGTTTGCACACTCTGTCCCTCGTAGCGGGGCCTCGGTGGCCACCAGTGGCCACGAACCAGATTGATCCGGATTCGCCCCGTCGCCAAACACTGTCGGCAAATTTGGAAATTTGTCTCCAGTGAACCTACCGTATACTTATTTATACCGTGGTAAGACTAAACTCTCGACTAGATACGTAAACTCTGGATGCTCACTTCGGAATGAAAACTTCGATTCGTTCTCCTACAGTGTACGCACGCAAAAAAATGCGATTCGAAGGGCGCGTGCGGCTCTGGCTTGTCTGCGCTTACCTCTAGGCTATTCTCCAGAGATTCTTTCAAAAATGTGTGAGAGTGCTCGGTCCTCAATTTATGAGCTCTCAGTTCAGTGATGTATTTTTCTTCCAATTATGCATCCTTTATTTTTTAAATGCGTACATAGGCTGTATACATCTTTTGCGGGATTTCCAAAACCGATATTGAAATCGCGCACAAAAATATTATAAAAAAATCGACGAGACATTTTTAAATTCTATTCAATAGAGTCACTATAAACTCTTGAAATTTTTTCAATTTTTAAATGTTCTGGGAGATAGATTCTCTTTGATTTTTTGCGATTATAATTACTTTCACTGGGCATACAAATTTCCAATAAATTTTCTAACACTATCCCTTTTCTTCCCAATTTTTTGCTCCTTCAATCGTCGCCTCTTTTCACGCCTATATGCCCTTCCGCCTTTTTGTTTCCTATACTCAGAATATTTCGTTGCGAAATCTTCAAAACGGCCAAAAAGGCTTTTTGGCATACCAACAGTTTCGTAGATTTTCGTTTTTTAAATAATAAATTAGTCTTATCGCTTGGCATTTATTTCTCAATGCTTCCTTACTTTTTTCTTTTTAATCTGTTCTATCTCAATCATGTGAGATCTTTTCATCTATAATATTTTTATTGGTTGTCTGTACACAAACTCTCTAATACACTTAACATCTTCTATGCAAATTTCATGGCGCTGAAACGCAGTTTTGACATATTTGCAGTTCATTTCAAAACCTTCCGCATTAGGTATCTGCTTTGCGTATCTAAATGAAATAACAAAATAAAATTAAAAATTGCACCAACTAAACTTAAATTCAGACTTACCGTATTATTTATTTTTCTCTATCTCTTTTAGTAATACCTCGTCTAGATATGCAAAGTTGCGTTATTATGTAACGTAAACTGCGTTTTGTTTTTCCTACTTGAAATCAAAGACAGATTTTTGCCGAACACGACAAATCAAAGACAGCGTTTTGCCAAACACGACAAGTTTTCACTTGCCACATACATAAAAATTCCGATTTGTTATTCCAAATTAAGATTATCATGTAGACGACCGTTAAAATACATAATGACCCATGCCTAACTCAATTTTGCAAATTTTTAAAAAACTCCGGTTTGTAGATCACCTCCTCATATATAAGATGTAATCAGTTCAAGCCTTTGCCACTGGCGTGCACGATCATTCACCACCTCCCCACCCAGCAGCTAAACATAGCGAATAGGTAGCCTAGTATTTCAGTCTTACTGTGCTTATAATAATTTACTTTCAAACTAAATTTTTGTGGTCGCTAATCTATCTACTGTCAACTTTTGAAAATCATTTATTTAATAGATCTTTACGAAATTATCTAATGTAACGTTGATTTTAAAGTTGTTTATTTTTTCTCTTTATATTAAGCAGATTTCCAAATTGAACCAAGGTCTATTTTCGAACAATTTAATGAGCAACTTGCCATGAATAAACTACATAGCAGGTTTTTGTGGTATTTTTTCTGTATATTTAGTTATATTTTGTAAATTCCGTAATTTTTATCTAAATTATTCTATGCGAAACACGATTATATTTATCACAACTCTACAATATCTTCCAATTAACTTTAATTGCTATGACTGAAGAAGCCAAGGAAATGTCAAGGGCTGATTTGTTTTGGTGCAGGGATGTTTATCTAATCTCTAATTTATCAATTATCATAATTAAATTGAAATTATGAGCCGTCTAGAAGGAAAAGCATCATTTAAGAAATAATATATTTTTATTAACTAAGTTATTGTTAAGGATTTATCAATCTTAATTACATGCAATACAATGTCCATTTAGAGCAAGACGATCCGGAATCCGTATTATTAGCATGCTTGTCTATGATGATGCTTATGGTATCGCATGCACGCAAAAATTGATGCTATTAATTGAACCGTTTATTGTTAAAAGTGTCCATGCGTCATTAACAGACGTTTTGAGTTATAATGAAACTTCGGCAGCATCAAAGGTGGGCAAAATACTTTTGAAAAGTATTTAAATATTAAATACTTTATTGCAGACTAAGAGTAAAGAAATACTAAATACACAAATTATTTTAAAAAGGCAATTAATTTATTTAAATATTTTGGAAAGTATTTAACCCTGTAATATTTAGTCGGGTTGAATGAATAAAAGTGCTTTATTGTCCAAGGATTATTACAATGAATAAATCTTATTGACAAAGCATGATTAAAATTTTGACACATACACAATTTTGTAGTCAATTGAATTTTGACACAAATACATATACCCTAAGTACAAAAGTACCACACTTAACAGAATACTAAGTAATACATGGCACACCTAGCATATCTAAATACTATCCTGCTTAAAGAATTCGTCAATGCCATAAAATGCCTTCGACAACAGCCGGTCTTTCAACTTCTTCCCAAACATCCTCAGATTTAGGCTACGTCTCATCTCCAAGCTTAGGTGGTTATATATTATATATCTTGAAGCCATTATAAATGAAGGAGTCTCTAATGAGGCTCAGGCGAGGGATAAGTAGGGGTACATGGTCTATCTGTCTCGTGAAATGGATTTGTTGGCGATTAGGAAAATCGGTTTTGTTTTTATGAATAAGGCAAGCAGTTTCTAAGATGAATAAACAGGCAAGGGTTAGTATATTATTGGAAATAAAAAGAGGCTTGCAATGAGCTCTAGGATGGGCATTGCATAAGTTTCTCACTGCTCTTTTCTGAAGGATGAAGACTGATTGGAATAAATACCTTGAATAGCCACCCCAGAATAGAAGGGCATATCTGAGGTGCGATTCAACATTCGCAAAATAAATGTTACGGGCGAAGTGTTTCCCCAATTCTTGGGAGGTAATACGAATAGAGTAGCAGCCAGAGGCCAACTTTTTATTTAATTTTAGAATGTGATGCTGAAACTTTAGGCTATCGTCCAAAATCAGCCCAAGGAACCTAGAATTATCAACAGAAGTAATAGAATGATTACCTATCTCAATGTTGTTTACCATACAGTTAAACCCAAGAATGTGAGTCTTCGACAAGTTTAGACAGAGAAGATTAGAGTCGCATCATTCCTTAATTTTATAGATGTCGGACGACATATCAGCCCTGAGTTGGTCTACGTCGTGACCACCCCATGATACAGACGCATCATCCGCGAATGCCGTGATGGAACCAGACAAGTCAAGCTGAAGAAGATCGTTAATGAAGACTAGAAACAAAGTAGGTCCCAAGACAGAGCCCTGAGGGACACCGCATGGAACACTCTGCTTACTGGACGAAACACCCCCCAAAGACACAAACTGAACATGATCCGAGAGAAAGGATTGAAACCACTCAGAAGCCACACCACGAAAGCCATAAACCGATAGTTTTCGCAGCAGTATACCGTGGCTCACGCAATCAAACGCTTTAGATAAGTCACAGAACACTGCCGCGGAGGTCTCCCCTCTGTTAATACCTCGAAATAAATTCGATAAGAGATCAAACATAGCATCAGATGTACTCTTACCCTGTTGAAAACCATACTGGTGTTGATTTATTATCTTGTGTTTAACTAAGAAAGAAGTAATTCGTTTACGCGCAAGAGTTTCAACCAGTTTCGATAGTGTGGAAACAAGAGAAATCGGCCTATAATTTGACGGGGAACCATGGTCACCTCCCTTGAAGAGGGGAATGACCCTGGCAACTTTCAGGCTAGACGGAAAAATCCCCGTCTCAAATGATACGTCAATGGCGGAAGACAACGCAACAATGGCATCCATTGGTAACTGAGCCATTATGTTCAAGAAAATACCGTCCTCACCAGCAGCCCTCCTGTTTTTCATGGATTTGATAGTTTCATCCGCTTCTTGAGGTGTGGTCGGAGAAAAATAAAACGTCTCAGGAACACGGGCGTTGGGGAAATAAGATAGAGGGTCAGTTGCAGGGTGCAAGTCCTTAGTCAGATTTTCGGCAACTGTGCAGTAGTAATTATTGAGGTCGCGTGCATTAATGTTGGATATTTTGATATTATTGGAAACTCTCCCAGTTATTTCACCAACAATGGACCAAGACTCTTTTTGCTGGTTGTTGGAATTACGCAAGCGTTTGGAATAGTACATCTTTTTTGCATTTTTGATAACTTGCCTGTATATTAGGGTGGAGTGAAAAATGAATTTTTTTGATTTCTTTGATGTAATAGTTACAAAAAGTTTCCATTAGGATCACATATTATCCATACCAATTTTTGTTTTAATCGCTTTATATTTAGAGGGTCCGCCAGACCCACCAATGTTAGAAAAGAAGTTGAAAATTGCAACTTTTTTAAATTCGTATATAACTGCATTCTTTACGTGTAAATGTTACTAATAGCAAAAATTATACTCAGGTTAGTCATATATGCAATACTAATACTAATGGTAATTGCGATCAATCATTTAGAGGGACCGCCTTCCGCCACGGCTGCGGCTTTAAATATAACGTTTTACTATTTTATTTAATTCCTTTAATTCGAGCACCGTACTTAGTCCGTGCCTGTCGTAAGTGAATGAGCAATTACCATTAGTAGTAGTATTGCGTATATGGCTAACCTGAGTATAATTTTTGAAATACGAATTTAAAAAAGTTCCAATTTTCAACTTTTTTTCTAACATTGGTGGGTCTGGCGGACCCTCTAAATATAAAGCGATTAAAACAAAAATTGGTATGGATAATATGTGTTCCTAATGGAAACTTTTTGTAACTATTACATCAAAGAAATAAAAAAAAAATCATTTTTCACTCCACCCTACTGTATATCCTTCTGTACCCAAAGAAATAAGACCGGACCATTTCATTATTAGGGTACTTTTTCCGCACAGTATTCCAAAACCTTAGATTAGACGACGATGTGCGAATGCCCTTGGTCAACCACCGCTTGCGATCCCTGCTCCGTACCCTCAGACACCGAACCGGAAAGGAAACATCAACAATGCTGGCCAACGACTCGTGGAAGCACTGCAGGGGGATCTCCGCATTCAATGTAGAGTCCCAATCGAAGGAAATGCAGCTCTCACGAAACACTCGGAATCTATGCGCGCTGTAGATCCTACCCGGTCTACTCACTCCCGGCAAGGTATTACATGCTAGAGGTATACTTGCTACAATAGCATTATGGTCTGATAAAGCCGGGTCAAAAACGTCACAAGCAACAGCATCGTAGATGTTAGAGGCAATGTAATCAATTGAAGTAGATGACGCGTCCGTTACACGAGTGGACTGATGGACATGCATGCTAATATTGAAAGAGTTGAAAAAGTTATGTAGTGCCAAGGTCGAACGATTATTAATGTCTTCAAAATCAATGTTTAGATCACCAGTTAAAATTATTTTGTGTTTTAGTGAAAATTTTGACAGAAGAGACTCCAGTCGATCTAAAAATATATAGAGATTGCATCCAGGAGAGCGATAAATGCATATTGTAAAGCAATTTGATTCTCTGGAGTGTAAAATTGAGAACTCAAACTCCTTCTCAACGAGCATGTTATCAAACTTATCAAAGTGGTCAAAAGCCTGAGAGACCCCCTCACTCACAAGGGCAACAGTACCCCCGTACCCTCTACTCAACCTACAAAACTTGGAGCCAACACAATAACCGGGAACATATAAAGGCTCATCTGGCTTAAGCCAATGTTCTGTCAATAGAACGATATCAGGATAATTTTAACTTTCGAAAATAACAAAAAGTTCGTCAATTTTATTGCGAATTGACTGGATATTTAAGAGCAAAATTGAAATGCTCGTGTCATTTTTTACTCTAAAAAAAGAGTTGTCAGAAGCAGATTTGTCAGAATCCAGACATACAGGCGGAACGCCGACCTCTAAAGAAGAGTTATTTACTATTGAGTAGTCACTAATGCAAATGTGTTTCAAATTGGACAAAGTGAAAACACCCGTGAGAACACGGCTAGCTAGCACATAATTAACGAGATTCCGACAAAGATGCTTTTTACTAAGTCTATGCCTATTACCTAAAACAATGTTGTCGAAAATTCTGATTGAAGCATGATTGCTATAGAGAAATTGGGGCACACATTGACAAAACTGATATAGCCACTAGGAACTGATTTTTTATAAGTTAAAGAGAATATTAAGTTTGTGAATGTGCCCATGGAAAACAACTTCCTCAAACTTTTAACATTCATATCCATATTGGACCTTAAATCTATGCATATAACTATATTGTCTCTATAGCTGAAAGAAGTAGACAACTGGAAGATTCGATCCGCCATTTGAGTCAGAGAGTAATCAGGATGCAACTCTCCACTGATCCAATTCACTGACCGGTCAGCATAGCACAGCATGCCAGACGAAATGCCCCTAGCACTACGGTCACCAAACACCAACACATCGGGCAGGTCAGGTGTAGACCGAGACTGCAATGAAGCTCGAGTGATTGTGACCTGCTCCCGTGCATGAAGCGAGCGACCACTCTCTATAAGTGATGCACTCTGAACCAAGGCGGGGTCAACAACAGACAATTCATCACATAAAGAACGTCCAGTCACATCCGATGCAGGCACAGACAGGGGACCATTGTCGCACTGCCGATCATCAGTAGCGTGAGTTAAGGTATTGGACAAAAGTTGTTTGAAGCTTTCCAGTTCACTTGAGAGAATTTGAATTTCCTGGCCTTGGGTCTCAGTTGTTGTGTGCATTTGCATATTAAGATCTTTGATCTCAGATAAAGCATCCATAGATCTGCGCAGCTCCTCTTTATTAGTCTCATAATCAACTTTTAGAGAGTCTTTAGTTCTTTGTAGCTCAGCTGTACTCGCCTCAAGTTCGCTCATATAATTGCTGTCTGCTGTTTGGCAAACACTATCACAGCTGGAGATACCTGATGGGCAAGTCTGAGTGAATGTTGAGACTTTAGAGCAATATGCAGCATGGGCATTTTGGCTTAATTCAAACAATTTGCTTTTCAACGCATTGTTCTCGATTGTAAGGTCACGTTCTAATGACTCTGCCTCCCTGAGAAGAGTCTGATAATCAGTCTTAAGCCTAGCGATATGATTAGATCTGCCTACAAGATCAGCATTGGCTTCCTTTAGGGCTTGCGTAAGGCAAGACACTGATGTGGGATCCGAGCTGTTAGCCTGCTCGTAACAGTCCGCAGAGCATAAGACTAGATGGTCGCGGAAGACCTCCACTCCTCTGCGTCTTTGAAGACAACTTTTATGGTAAATACTATGACATTGTATGCATATTAAGTTATTTTGCGACTTAGTTTTGCAGCACTGGAAAACCAAAGCCATATTTGCAGAAATCTATATAAAATTTGCCCAAGTTTAAAAATGTAAACACTCAATCAGTAAATAAGTAAATAAACAAACCAAGCAGACGACAAATAAGCATGCAACAACACAAACACATTCCACAACTGTTCACTTTGCAGATAAGAAATAAAGTCAGGTATCTCGTCTAAATACTTTGAATCAAATAGCAGGACCCACAAATCAATTAGATTAAAGTTACCTGAATTAATATCTTCGTCAAAATCAAAGGGCAGTTACTCAAAACACTAATCAACATCTCACATAATTTTTAGAATTTTTGGTTTACTTTAGGGACTGTAAATCTTAGATTTTGACAGGAGCAAATTAAATGTGTGTATCACTTTCGACGACCGAACGTTAGTTAGGACTTACGCGTCACCTCAAAAGAAATTGAAATGTTTACTTTTTGAAGTGAAAACTTCTTTATCGCCGTTGGGTGTGATTTGAGACTCGATGAAACGGAAACGAGAAAACGCTCGATGAAACGGATAAAACATACAGGAGGAAACAAAAAAGCGACGTCAATAAAAAGATAGAGATCTACAGATCTACAGGATGTAGCCTGCGCTGCGATAGAATGAGATAGAACACAGTATACAGTTGCTACATGTTTGCCAAGAGTAAAAGGTAAAAAGTAGTCCTCCGATCACTGAAGTTAAGCAATGTCGGGCGTGGTTAGTACTTGGATGGGTAACCGCTTGATTTAGTTTTATGCAGGTTTTACTTCTACCGCCTGTCAACTGTTTTTAATTTTTTATAGTTTTTAATATCGCTCTGCTGAAGTTTTCACTTCTGTCGTGCGGTTTTAAGCAGACACCTTTTTTTTGCATGAATTGGTCACATCGGCGATTTTGCTACGTTTATTTAAGGTTAGAGTGTATGTTGTTGGTCGCACGTTTTCATTCAGTGCAAAAGTTCATGCGTTATTTGGTGTTTAGGGTTACGAGTATCCTTAGGTAAGCATTTACTGGTATTTCAATTTATTGCAGAGATTAGTACCGTAATATTATAATTATAGATGGCTGTCCAAATAATCCAATAAGCTTTAAAGAAACTTTATTACGATAGAATGAGGAACTCGAAAATTAATCCGAGCCGGATAATGGCGGCACAATATTCCAATCAAGTCCGACAGAGGAAGCACCTACCCAGTAGAAGAAAGTGAAATAGAGGATGAGAGGGAACAACCGCTTCCAGGAAAAGCAATAATGCTTCCCTGTCGTAATCGCACTTCTAAAAAAAATATTATTTATTCGTGTTCCAGGAGCCAAAGGTATGTTATCGTCTTGCATACTAAGATAGAAATACAATGACCAAAGAAGAAATATATGGCTAATTGTGAGTTCGTTAACGCGAGATTTTTGTTTTCGAAGGGCTGCTTTATATAGCAGGATATAGAAAAAAAAAACTACTATACTCGACGCGCCGAACAGATTCACCAAACACGGAAAACACGGATACAATAATTCTTCTTATTTTATGATTCCATTGATTCCAAACATAGGAACTTTCATTAACACACTCTATTTTTATTTTTTGTATTATGGATAAGAAAAATCGAAATGAAAAACAAAACATTGGGTCGATTCAATCATGAAATAAGACGAATTGTTTCCGCGATTGGTGAATCTATTCGGCGCGTCGAGTATACAAAGATGCGGTCAAATCATGGACCATAAGTATATCGATGTATAATGAATGAAACGAGACTTCTGGTATCTTGCCTGGGATTTGATAGCAAAACCTTAAGAAACGGAGAAGTTAAATTTTCTCCAGTAAGTAATATGTGAGAATAGTCATATCTAACTATACAAAATTCTATACTTGTCATAGTTATTGTACAACTGACGACTACTAGTTGGGGTTTCGAGGCAATTATCCTTTTATAGTCTACGTTTCATCAAAACACGACAACTGCAGTCTTGAAGTTATAGCGATGCATTATTCACACACATAATATCTGGTAACTGCTATTCTAGTTATCGGCAAAAAAAATAATCCACGATTATTACGTAAAAAAACCGACAGAACCTATACTACTTGATCGTGGAGCGATGGTTTACTTTTATCCTCTGATTAATGACATAATATACCAACATGCTTGCTTACTGCAATTTGATCATTTTAAGTTTTTCAGGAAAAAAATAAGAGAGAAGAGAAATTCCTCCATCATTCTCCCAAACACACGAAACGAAATTTTGTCATCTCAACGTGGATTACACAATCTCATAACTTTATTTTTTGTCAGTCGAGTTTCTCACTATTATTTATCCACCTCAGTTATAGATTTTCTGAATAAGGCCGTTTTGGCTCTGACCCCACGGTGTAAATTCCACAAGTGCTAATTTAGTGACCCTAATAAAGCTTAAAATACCAAAAACCCTCGTTTCGAGGAACAAATCTACACCCGTTGTCAGGAACGAGAAATCTAAAAATTAAAAGGCTTAATTCAGTAAACAATTAAAATAGTAAAAAGCTCGTGGGCTTTGCTAAGGTTTGAATTGATTTTGACAAGAATAATGTCATCACGTTTAATTACTAGATTGTAGGGTTGGTGCAATATGGAGTTGTTATTAGGTAAATAATTGTTGGACTTTTGAGGTGCTATATTTATAATTAAGAATTATATTTTTTGAAAGAATTCAGAGATATTTGTCTAAAGTTTTAGTTAATTTTTAAGTGTCGCTAATCAGCTTCGGCACTTCGGTTTATAGCAAAGGCAACCAATAATACAGAACATATCTACACCAAAATTGTATCGTCCTTCTCACCAGGACCAGGAAAGCCAAATATGTGCCACTTTTATCAACAATGCATTCTGGTAGTACAATAGATGAAAATAGGAAACCGCAAATAATAGATGTTTATAATTCGGCTAAAGGAGGCATCGATGCTTTTGATCAAATGGTGCATGCATACCTATTTTCATACATCTTCCATCTTCCTACAGAGGACAATTTAATTTAATTTAGTAAAGTTACTGTGGAAACAAAATATATAAATTTATATCATTAGTTAGATAAAAATCTGATGGTTTTTTCATCATTAAATTAGAAGTGAAAAGTGCACTAGTAATTGTGCTATAACAATAAACGTGAATTAATAGTGATATTTGTTTGTTGCGTTTTTGTATGCTGGTAAATAAACATAAACAACTATTGTACTTTGACTGAACTGTGAACATAAATGCACAGCGTCATATACAAAAAACCGTAGCAATTGCAACAACAACAATGATATTTTTATCAGCAGATCTGTTTGTGTTCGTTTGTTGGGATTTGTCTTTTTCTTGTTAGGTGTTTCTGCAGATGCACATGATCTGCTATCTCCTTTTTGGGGTCCCCCCTTTTTCTTGTCGTCTGGAACATCACAATATACCAGAGATGCTCTCGGAACTATTTTGAACTGAATCCCATTTATGGATGTCAATGTTTTGCAGTTGATTTGAGTAAGAAACATGGTGCTCTTAACCCCACAAAACCTAATATATCCGTGCTGCGCTGGCAAGGATATAAAAGTAAAAAGATATTATTGCGTTTCATGTCACAAATTGTCCATCAAACATGGTGGAATCGCAAAAAAGTTGGCAGCACGTAGATCAACGTAAAATATACTGTTCAAAAAGCTGCAAAGAAAATGCCAACAGTGAGGAGTTTACTAAAGAACTTATAGTGGAACTAAAGAGGGAAAACTCTGAACTAAAAATGCAAATGGAGCAGCACTATAAAAATACTAAAGAAAGATCCACTGTATTTGAAGATGATGTTTTCGACACGGAAGCCTACTATAAACACAGACTCGACAAGCATATTACTGGATGAACGGAAAATAGACATCCTTTGTGTATGTGAACATTGGTTCACACAACTTAATCTACAAATATCTACAAATCGGATAATTATCAGAGCAATTAATCTGTCTTCTCCTGGTGGAGTTTGTATTTATTGCAGGAACGATATTGTTATTAATCAAATTAATTATACAAAATGTATAGAAAAGGTATTCGAGGCTTGTGTTTCCGTCTTGGATGTAGAAATTAGTGAATCGCGATCCAAGGTCTATATTATCACTATTTACAGAAGGCCAGTCGGGGACTTTCGGAAATTCACTGACAGCTCAGCCTTTTCTTGCATCAGTTTTTCAGAAAAGATCACTATTACGTCATAACCGGCAACATGAATATCAACTTTGTCACTAACAGTGAAGATCGAAGGACGTTAGTCAATTTATTTGCTGAGTTTAATATTAGACACTATATAGAAAAACCAACACGAATAACGGACCATAGTAAAACTTGTATTGATAACGTATTTTCAAATCTGCCTTTAGAGGTAGTCGAAATATGGGAAACCTTCTTATCAGATCACACCTACCAAATATGCAAGATAAATATTCATTATGAACAAAATCCACAAACACATTCATACAAAAGGAAATTTAACAACTCAAACATTTCTACCTTTAAATCAAGCCTCGAAAGAGAGAATTGGTCCGAAATATACTCTATGTCTGAGTTATCTAGACCTGATGACTTTAACAAATGTTTCAATAAATTTTACTCGACTCTTAATTTTCACTATGACTGCGCTTTTCAATTTGTTAAATACAATACAATTAATAAGCCAAGAAAGTGGTATACCCCCCAAATAATGGAAATGCGCGATCTACTGTGTGAGATGGAGAGGTTGAATAAAGTGTTAAATACCACCAATTATACAATAAGCTACAAAATTTTTAAAAGACTCTATAAAGAGACCATAAAAAAGAAGTAAATAATAAGAAAATACTCAACGCTACCAATAAAAGCTGAGAAAGTTGGAAAATTATAAATGAAAGTAAAAAAGATAAGTCACCCAAACTTAACATAAAAACCCACAGGGAGATAAAATGACAAACTCAAATCATTTAGCAAATTATGTTAACATGAATACTTTGTGAATCTATTACCTACCTGCCAAAGACCGAATTTTAAAAATATAAAAATCCATAATCTTCCAAAAACATTGTTTCTGACACCTACCACCCCAGATGAAATTATAGACACGTCCAAACCATCCCCAGGAACTGATGATATAACAGGCACTGCCCTAAAAGAGGTTAATGGAACTATTTCTGCTCCTGTTTAATTTTTGATCAATCTCTCTTTCTCGACAGGAGCTTTTCCAAACTCCTCAAAAGACTATAGATGTTTACCTATTTTCAAAAATAAATGGTCTAGAGAGTATAGATAGTTACCGTTCCATATGTATCCAGCTCTCAAAAATGTTTTTCCTGGCCAGCAGGAGACTTGTGGATTTCCTCGAGCACCATAAGGTACTGTCCGAGGCGCAAAATCGGTTCACAAAGAATAAATCTATCAACACAGCCATTTTGTAAAATCAATCTCTTAATGAAAAAAGGAAAACTCTTGGCCTGTTTTGCCTCTTGGCCATTTTTGCGATCTAAGTCGAGCTTTTGACTAATTTGACCACGACCTTCTTCTGCAGAAGCTGTATGGATTGGGAGTGAGAGGAAATGCTCATGACTGGGCAACTTCATACTTATCTGGTCGCACCCAAACTGTCATTATTGAAGGCACAAAATCTGACACCCTTGAAACTAAATTAGGAGTTCCACAAGGATCCATCCTCTCCCCCACGTTCTTTATTGTTTTCATGAATTATTTGACCGATTTCTGCATAACTCTTGACAAACGCATTCTAGATGCAGATGACACAAATTTCCTTCTGAGTTCAGCATCTCTTCAGGACCTTGTCAAGGAAAGTATTGGTGCTTCACAGGAATTGAGTGGGTGATGTGGGAATAATGGCCTCGTTCTTAATACATCAAAAACCTATCAAATGAGATTAAAAAAAAACAGGTAATTGAGGCTAGTCCTCTAATAAAAATCAACAACAAATCTATACAATCCACAGAGTACGTGAACTTTCTGAACGAAAACTCACTTGTGAAGCACATATAGACTTGGTCTGCTCCAAACTTAGTGGTGTGTGCTACCTTATGCGATTCATGAGAGACACTATCTCGCCAGACTTTTTAAGATTACTTTATTACGAACTGGCGCAATCCGTCCTTTAATATGGCCTGATATTCTGGGGCTCCTCAACACACTCAAACAAACTCTTTATTATTCAGAAAAAAATTCTCAGATGCATGAATTACGTCCATCCGCGCCAAAGCTGACGGGAAATCTTTAAGGGAACCAATATCCTTACTCTACCTTGTTTATATGTTTTAACTTGATTTGCTACATTATGGACAATTAGAGTAAATGTTTCAAAAACTCAGATATTCATACATATTCTGTCCGTAAATCTCGAAACATTTACCACCCATTCTCAAGGCTAAAGCTAGGACAAAATTCTCCGACTTATATGGGAATAAAATGCTACAATAGGGGTAAGGAGGCATTCTGAGGTAAGGGAATTTTTAAAAATAACTTGCAAGAATACTTACTATAGAATGGTTTTTATTCCATCAGTTAATTCACTGAATATCAGCTACCAAGAAATGTGACCTAGTTTAGTTTTGTATGTTGTATGCTAAAAGCGTCCTTTTTTCTGTAGAATACGTTCGTATATTCTATGTTATCTTTATTTGTATCTGTAATTCTGTAATATTTACCTTGTACATTTCTTTTTTATTTTTGTTTTTATAACATTGTTTAACCTTTAAAATTTATATTCTTTAATTGTTGATTCATATTTCGTCTCCCGCAAGACATGCAGATTAGGGTGGAGCGAAAATAACGCAATTTTTATTTCGAATCCGATTTTTCCTACATGTGGAAAAGTGGCTACATGAAGGGTCAATTTGCTGTGAGAAAATTGAGCCTCATACGATTACGCCGGAAAACGTAATCGTATGACGCTCAATTTTCCCATTATCTTCAAATTTGTGACTTTTTTCTGAATAAATGAATCTAATGAAAAATTACGTTCAAATCAATCTTTTAAGAAGTCAGATTAGTCTCAAATTGTGGCAAAATTTATCGGGAAGCTGTTCTACATCTAATAAATTTATATCTTGTTTTTTGCCCACAAACAGATGATGAGGCTTCTGTAAATAATTTCATACATCTCTCTACGGTCGGGCTCGTGAATAACAAGGGACATTCAAAAGTGACTTTTGGTCTGAAACATTAGCAATTATGTCCTAAAGTTTGTTTGTAGAAAATGTCTTAGTGATTAGTGGCTCAGTAACCACAACTAATTGCCAGTTTATTAGCTCATAGTATTCATTGGCTTCAAAATTAATCTTTGGTACTTTGAACTTTCGTATTTTCGTCTCAAGGTTATGATCTCTAAATTTTAGAATCTCCCTTAATCCCAATTCTCGAATCAGCAAGCACTGATAACAAAATATTCTCTGGATGTGCAAAATATCCATTAACTAGAATTATTTTGTCAACAATATCTTTCAAACGACATGGCATATATCGTGACTGCTGGATTAGTTTTTATAAATGTCGTGGACCCTATTTAACTTCAGAACGCATTTTAATTGAAAATCATGTTGGAGCATAAACCTTTAAACGCTGCAAATGTTCAGAAGGGTTTGAAGTTGCCACATACAGGCGCAACACTATTCGCAGTAGTTAACCGCCTTGAGTGAGCCATTTTTCCAGGTTTTGTGTTGGCCAAATCTTCCGACGTGCTACCCCTCGATGTAGCCAAGCTCATGTTTTACAAATATTTTGGATCTGTGCTCAACATTTGTTAGTCAATTTCGGGAAGCTCTATGGTAATCTTTTGAAACTCTGTGACTGGTATGAATTCGCAAGATGGTAATGCTTTTCCGATTTCACCAGAAAACCCGGAAGGTCCAATAGTTTCCCCATCTAAATGTTACATTAAATGACGCAAAGGTAATTCATTTACGTGCAACATAGAAATGAACCTTTGTAGTGGCCTTCCAATATGCATTTCCTGCTTTCTATTTACGCCATTATAAATTCCCGTATTAACAGCAGTTCCATCACATCCAATAGCCACTGAGTTCGCCAAATCCAAATGATGCTGCAGAAACTGTATCAAATTTTCAGAAATTGCTTTTACTGCGCCACATGGAAGAGTTCTGAAATAATCGCAATATATTCTTCGCTAACTGCAGTTCTGTGATTTTTATTACCAAATGAATACTGGAATCATCTTTTCGTCCTTCGAAATAAATGTCTTGTAAAAAATCCTGGTTTTGCTTGGTTCCTAAAGTGTTTCGTGTTATTTTTCTTACTCGTCTCATCTTACTTCTATTAATAATTATTTTGCAAGTTTCTTTTGTAGTTACCAGTCCAATAGCATCTATCCAAGGGATCTATCGGAAACATCCGCGCGAATTTTAAACCCTGTGCGCTATTTACCAACTCATCATTTTAGAAACCTATTAATTGATATGCAGGATATTTGCCTAACAGTTTGTATCTGACACGATTGTCTATAATAGTCAATATTATGTAAAACCTTTGTTTCTTATTGCTTTATTGTTTATACATGTGATGTAAATTATACTATATATTTTTTTATCAAGGGATCTCATCCATAGTAGGGAAAGAAAAAGTATTTATTTTGGGGACATATTATGTCTTATTTTGAAAAGCTCCTCCAAAAATTACTTTTCAGAATTTAATAATATTGTTGATTTTTCCTAGTTGAGTCTCAGTTAACTAGGTGGCGCCTAATAACTATTAAAGTGTACCGAAAGATCCACGAACCTACTCCACTGTATTACTGGCTGCCGTTCGCATTTATTTGTAAGTTTGCTAAATGGGTTTAGGAAATGTTGCCATAATAGTCAACCCTGTCTCTGGGTCTGGAAAGTACTGCAAGTTTTTCATTTTTCGTTTTCAAAATCTAGCAGTTGCAGATGCTGAAAGTAAACTATCATGACTGTCATAATATTCATCATTGAATACTTTCGAAATTTCTCTAGCTTCAAAACGTTAGGTAATAGATTAGTGATGTGAATTATTTAGTAATTTCTGCAGACTTTCGACGTCCAGCCTTAGCATATATTTTTTATTAGGGATATTTGTATGACGAGTTTGCATTGCAAGTGACTTGTTTATAGACTTCATCAAGTCGCTCTATTGTGATTATGAAATGTACAGATTTTAAATTAATTTTAGTATTTTCTAGCATTGTTCTTCAAAATTCCGAAATTCATGTTACTGCCGTGATTCTGAATGGAACATTAATATTAAGACGTAAGACCCTTCAGCAACTTAATAAAACTAACGAAATATTTTTAGAAGTAGTTAAATACTTTCGAAAATTATTTAAGTACTAAAATTTCTTTTTTAGTGAAGTATGTAATTACAAATTATATATTTAAATACTTAAATGTATTTAAATAATAAAAACCTCTTTAAGAACATTTAGCTATTCTATTTGATATTCAGATTTGGTTTCCTTCAGTGAATATTGCTTGATTGAGAGTTTTTCTTAAAGCATTTTTTTCTACCAAAATTTGAGTAATAGATTCGTGATGTAAATTCCATTTCGGATAAAAGCTGGATAGCTGAGATCGTAATCTAAGACTTCTTTAATGACTATTGCAAATATCGTCGATAAACTCGGCAAAACTGTATACACCAGTAAATCTTCGACATGCTAAAGCAGCTGATTTCCTTCCATATGTGACAGAGTCGATTCAATGGCATGTCACGCCCAAAAAAACTTTTTTTTTACAAGACTATACATCTGCTATTTTGCATATTGCAAATTAATTTTAGTATTTTCAAGCATTGTTTTTCTAAATCCGAAACTTCGTCCTACTGCCGTTTTAATGGGTATAACATTAATATTAAACTCATTGAACAACTGAATAAAACTAACGAAATACATTGGAAGCAATTAAATACTTTTGAAAACTATTCGAGTACCTACTAAAAGTGTGCGTTTGCAAATACAAGAACCAATTTTAGTAAAATATTTAATTACAAAATATTTAAATACTTAAAACTATATACTAAAAATTACTTTGCAAATTCAAATTCAAATATTGGCCAGCACTGAGCAAGCAACGAAAAACAAGCTTTTCCATTGTCATAATATAATGCCACAACTTTAAGCACGGTCATATAAAACTTTAAATTACTTTTCGCTATCTACTGTATCTTGGATACATGGATTACCCAACGCCCCCCCCCCCCCCCCTCCCCCCCAACCAAATTATCAATTTGGTAAGATTTTTTTTTACTTATATATTATTATTACCTCCAAGTTGGATACAGCTTTTGTAAGGGTAGGCAACCAGGAATACCTATAGAATAGTATATTTGCGCCTTCATTGCCATTGGTGGTTATATATTTGAAATACTCTATTCCCATTGGTCGCTAGGCATTATAACATAAACAACCTGCACATTCTTTATAGTTCTAGAGAGTTCTGTAACAGTGTAGTAATGAGATACGTTGTGTCGTATGAAACTATCTCGTATATATTTAATTCATTATAACTTCGTCCTAGTTATAAAACATGGTGTCAGATTATTAGTGCTTCTTGTTAGCATGCTAGTGAAAAAGTTCGCTTGAAGTACGACTTTTTAGAAGAAAAGTTCGTTTGAAAAACGAGTTTTAAGAGGAAAAGTTCTCTTGAAAACTCTGCTAGAAATGGAGAGCTTGTTCAGACCCCCAGAGCAATGTAGCCGACAACTGGAACAGATTTTCCCCAAAAAAATCGATGTTTTTGCAGGAATGCGGATTATCTGAAAAATCGGAGGAGACACAAGTAGCTGTGTTTCTTTACTTTATTGGAGATGATGACATTGAGCTATTTAATACGTTTACGTTGACGGCTAATGAGAAGAAGTCACTGAAAGATATAAAGAAACATTTTCAAGATTACTGTGCACCGGAAGAACACGTTATTTTTGAGCGTTTCAAGTTTAACAGTATTTCGCAGAAAGAGGGACAACTGTTATACAGTTTCTTAACGGAAATAAGAAAAGCAGTAAAAACGACTAAATACAAAGAGTAGGATGACATGATCAGAGATAGAATAGTAATGGAAATTTGGGACAAAAACACACAAGAGAGATTATTGAGCTAACTTTGACAAAAGCTATTGATATGTGCAGAGCTACAGAAATTAGTAAGACGCAGTCAAGAGTTTTGCAAAATGAGATACAGGTGAATGTAGTGAAATATAGGCAAAGTGTTGGCCAGAGTGGGTCCTCTGGCTCTAGTGAATATAAGTGTAAATTTTGTGGGTAGAGTGAGAGTGAAAGCGATAGTGAGAAGTTTTATGTGAAGTATCTGCGATTGATCAATTCAATTGCAGAATCTCGACAGAAAAGGACGGAAAATACACAGTTGAGTACGTACGAGAATGAGATGGAGATGGAGCAGATGGTATGGCTAAATAATACATGTCAGATAGAATTTAAGTTAGATACAGAAGCACAGGTTAGTGTTTTGCCTTTGCATATCTTAAGAAAATTGCAGCTTGGAGAAAAACTGAAATCAACGAAAATAACTCTTATGTCATATGGGTGTGAAAGTTTTAGAATTAAATCGCAAGGTGAGGTTAGTGTGTCTTGCAAGGTCAATAATAATGAGTCGCTAGTTGATTTTGTTGTGATGGACGCGCCAGACCCACTACCCTTGCTTGGGTTGACCGCTTGTTAAAAAATAATTTAAATCAAAAGACTTGCTAGTATTAGTCAGGGTCAAAATGTTAATTTCAAATCTACTGAAGATGTTTGTAGTAAATACAGTAGCGTATTTGATCGGTTAGGTCAGTTCCCATCTGAACATCATATAACATTAAAAAAAGACGCAGTAACACATATTCAGCCTTCCAGGAGGATACCAAATGAAACACTTTGTATTCCATGCAAGATTTAATCCAAAAGGACTTCCTATAAAAGCATAACAGAGCGCTTTCGGCCTAAGCCATCATCAGTGTTACCTGAAAACTAAGTAGAAGAACCACCCACTAGCAGAAGAAAATGGCTGCCGTGAGATCTGTAAGAATGAAATGAAAAAATGACAATGTTCGGTCGGGATAAACAAGTGCTTTTATTATTGCTTATTGCTTAAAACCATAAAGACGGGTGTGGTATTTTAATTAACCACTTTTAATGGACAGTATAATGTAGGGTGGTGAGATAAATTGAAACATGTATTCGGTATTTATATAATTTAATAATGCAGGTGTAAATTGCATTTAAATATAATGGAGATAAATAAACAGTGTTTTCTATGTTAAATAGAATTTATATGTACAATTCTTAGACTAAAACTTTCAATCATTCATCATTCGTTCAAGTATAAAACTAATATTACAAAAGGTTTCTTAATTTATTAACTAAAGACTAAAAGTCTTGATTATGCAATTTCTAACTGAAATATGTTTGTCCTTTCTGACTTTCAATGAAATGAAATTTTATGCTTTCAATCTAGCACCTTTCTTTCGTACAGAATACCTTAATCTCCAATGTTTTACTTCACTCTAATCAGCTAGGGATTCCACTCTGAATCCTTGAATTAACTAGTACAGTACAGGGACCACTTGAGTTATCAATTCTGTGCCGCCATTTTATGGATTCTCTTCAACAAAAGGGGGAAAGAGACGCTACGTCGTTTCTTGCCTTGAAATCTTGGGATAATCGCCCAAAAGGAGGTCTTTGTCCAACCTTGGACAAAGATAACTGAGGTGCACGAAATATTCTCTAATATTTGTGCATACAAGAGAAATTGCCCAAAAAGGAATTTGACTTTTTGGCGCGAAGAGGCACTTGCTAGAGCTCGGTGGCACGACCGACCCAGCAACGTGGAGTGTTTGCAGAGCACTGACTTGAATTTCTTTCTTCGAGCGAGTCGCCTGCTGGCGCCACGATCAAATAAAAAGTGGGGATTGGCACTTTGCCGAATTCGTTTGAGATTACAAGGGTTCTGTTTTCTTTCTTTATTTGACAGACTGATTGTTCACAAGGCTGACGGAGACAAAAATACATTAACTTTAAAACGATTACAAACGTTTTCCTTTACGAGTGAAGAGTTGCTGAATTGTAATCTATTATATTGACAGCACTGCTGTACAGGTTCGAATTAAGGGATCGTCTGTCTAGGGTTGGACTAAGGGGTTTTAAAGAACTTGACATTTGCTGATTTAAATGTACAAATTGGGTTGTACCCGGGGTGAAATAAATCTATTTTATGTTTAATTATGGCTCATTCATTCTACATACATACAGGGTGTTCTCACCAAACTATAGGTGAAAAACGATAGTTTATACACGTGTTGGGGTGTTTCCCCAACATATTCCCCCGCCATGAAGATCCCATCTTCATTAACGAGAAAGAGAGAGCGTAAGAACTCCAACTGAGAAATAAATAAAATCTATTTACAGAACAAAAACAAAAGAATACTTCTTTAAGAATTAAAAGGAACAACAGCAACACCGCCTGAGGTTTATTCTATTTAGAAATACAAACAAAATCATACTTCTTTAAGTATTACAGAGAACGACGGCAACAGCGCCTTGACTTTACTAACATACAAATGAGATAATACTTCCATAAGTATTGAACGGAATGACGGCAACACCGCCTTGGCTTGTCGAGACACGCAGAAATCTAACACGCATTCAGTGTTACCAGGTCTACTATTTTTATAGTAGATCTACTATTTTTGACCTTTGGCTACTATTCTATTTTCTTTAAGGTTAATTCTACTATTATTTAGAGAAAAACAGATTACTTGATTAAATATCCTAAAACTACAAGAAAAAATTAAAAAATTAAACAGAAATCTTAAAATTCTAACATAACATCTTAATTATATTAACTCATCAATCATTGAGTATTGTCATACTCGGGCAAAAGAGGGTAACACTTGCTTATGATACAAACGATGATTCCGTTTTCTAACACTAGAGAATGAGTCATACAGCTTTTTATGCTCAAACGGTGGCATGAGGGGTAATTTAACTAAATTATTGAGAGAGTGTTGTTCAGAGGATTGAACAAACCGAGGAACACCGCCGTACACGTCTCTACGTGCAGGGTTGTTAACACTAAGAGGAATTGAACGATTGTTCACACATACATCACCGTACACATCTCTATGTGCAGGATTATCAAAACTGAGAGGAAGAGTTGAACTATTATTCAAACATACACCACTGTACACGTTTCTACGTGCAGGGCTATATACACTGACATGAGTTGAACAATTGTTTACACGAGAATTGGAAACAGGGGCGTTTCCTGCAATTACCTATCCAAAATGAGTGTTTTGCAATACAGGGAGGTTCTTACCTAAACTATATACACCATTCGACATTAAATCATAGTAGAGATCAGCACCGATGAACATATCGATGTCTGATGGGGAAGCATAATGCGGATCACTTAACCTAAACTGAGTGGGGATATTGATTTTATCTTGATCAATTGGGACTTGTGGAAGTTTGCAAGTTATGTTGTCGAGTACAGCACAAGTCAGCTTAAAACATCTGTTATGATACACATTAGAGTATAACCTCAAATCAACCATCTTATTCGACTTCATACTGCCTTGAGAGATACCACTTATGTGAAGTGACTTGTTATAGGGAACATAATTTAACTTCTCTACAAGCTGATTGGTTACAAAAGAGTTCTGGCTTGCAGAGTCTAAGAGAACTTTTGCTTGAACAGGACGTCCATTAGCAGCAAACAGAGTTACACGAGCAGTAGCTAACAACGCATGAGAATTATTATTCGAGAGAGTGGATAAGTTCAATGAATTTGTCACTTGTGACTGACTATCTGCATTTGCATTAAAGCGAGAGCCTCTATTCTGAGGTATCAAAGGAGGAGCTCTATTTTGAGGTGTCTGAGAGGGGGCTCTATTCAGAGGCACTTGAGGGGGATCTCTATTTAGAGATATCTGAGAGGGGGCTCTATTCAGAGCCACTTGAGGGAGGTCTCTATTCTGAGATATCTGAGGGAAACTCCTATCTTGAAATATTTGAGGGGGTCCTCTATTTTGAGGAGGCAGGGTATCATCCTCTTGAAAGAGACATGACTGACTTCTGTCGAGAGAGTGCCTATCTATAGGCTGATCATTTTGAATACCATGGGCTGCTGAGTTTTGATTATCAAAAACATTGTTTTGAAATGAGGGAGAATTATGGCCATTGAAACCATATTGAGGTGTGTGTACTTGAGAGTTATGCAAAAGAGTGTGATGTTTCTGAGCACACAAAGAACATCTTCGAGTGGAGGTACATTTACTTCTCGAGTGACTAGTACCGAGACAGTTAAAGCAAAGTTTCTTACTTTCCACAACTTTCTGCTTATCAAACAAGCTTAACTTTTTAAATTTATCACAAATATATATTTTATGAGAATTTTGATTGCAAAAACTGCACAGAACTGATTTGCTTTGTTGCCTGACATGCAACGAGACTCCTTTTGTAGAGTTTTTCTGAGTACTGTCTACAGAAGACAAGTTTTCCAATATGGTACACCTTTTGTGTAAGAAATCAAGAAATTGAGTGAGATTTGGCAACATGTTAATATCTCGTTCTGTTTCAAATGCTTTACGAGTGCCAAAATCTAATTTTTTCTCAAATAAATAAATTAAGAGAATTTCCCAGAGATCTTTGTGATTGTAGTTAAGATTATTAATTAAATCAAGATTTTTCTTTAGATCAGTTACAAATTGTCTTAAATTAGGACCAGTACATTTGACAACAGAGTCTATATCTAATAGCGAGATGAAATGAGCATTAATCACTGACAATGTGTTTTCGTGCCTTTCTTTCAATAAATTAATTGCAACTTCAAAGTTGTCATTCGTTGCGAGTAAGCTTTCAATGATTTTTAGGGGTTCGTCTCTCAAAAATTACTTTAAGTACATAAATTTTTGTATGTCATTTAGTGAGGTATTGTCTGTAATTAATGTATCAAACAATTGAATGAGAGAGTTCCATTCAGAAATTTTACCATTAAAAGGATTGATCTTTATCTCTGGTAATCTTACAGAAGGGGGAGAGGGGCTCTGATGAGCTACACTTTGAGAACTTGGAACAACTTGTGTGGGTGGAGTTAACTTTTCAATGCATTTTTGTATCTGAACGATCAATTCAAAGCAAGTCTGTTCCATTTCCTCGCGAATTTCAGTGTCAAGTGTTTCAGTCCCTGGGATACATTCAATCGAGTCTTGAATTTGCTCATACTTGCTGAAGGCAAGTTCTACTCTCTCGTGCCTTAAAACAAAATGTTTAACATTAATCTCATTGTCTGCATTTGATTGCATCCAGTTACGTACTCGTGTGATTTTAGCCTTGACACTGCTTCGCTGTGCTTTCAACTCTTCAAAAGACATTGTGAAATATTCTTAAAATACACAGTGCAAAAAAATATACAAATATCAATATAAATGCAATAATATCAACACAACATAAAGTACAGATATAAACAGTGCATATATAACAATATATCAATGAGGAAATAAACACAGTACACACGTTTTTTATTAACAGTCAATTACAGAGTTTCGTATCACTTACCACGAAAGTCTTTCACTTTTTGAGCAGCCCTGGTAGTGTCTAGAGTCCTGCTGGTTGCAGGAAGTCCATCAATTTACAACAAAATGGTGCGACAAAGAGTTACAGTAAATACCTAATTCAATTTACAGTAAACAATAACTAACTACATCAATATGACAACGATTCAAATCAAATATTTATATCCCTTTATACACGTTTCAATCCAATATTTTTCGAAGGACCTTGAAAGAAATAATTTAATCATCCGGCTCGACTGGATCAAATTTATGGTCGGGATAAACAAGTGCTTTTATTATTGCTTATTGCTTAAAACCATAAAGATGGGTGTGGTATCTTAATTAACCACTTTTAATGGACAGTATAATATAGGGTGGTGAGATAAATTGAAACATGTATTCGGTATTGATATAATTTAATAATGCAGGTGTAAATTGCATTTAAATATAATGGAG
>MU183236.1:81217-121024 GCA_016904865.1 Pissodes strobi | reverse complement strand
GACACCAGTTAGAAAATAACGTGTTTTATTAGTGGGAAAAACGACACAAGTCTCCTTATATACGTGTTGTAATAAAACACATGTGAAATTAGGTATATATCATAATTTTCAACTATTTTTTGTGAGTAGGGGTATAAGTATACTTATTCAGAATAAGTTTAATTTTTTTCAGATATGCCTTTGCGAAAAACGGTATATGACACATATACCTATTTTCACTATAAACTTAGATCATTTTTTCAATATTTTGTAGCGTAAAGTGGTATATGAAGACTTATATCCTTTTTCACAAAAAAAAAATATTTAAATTAATTCAGACCCAAATATTTAAATGAACTTATATCGTTTTTCACAATTAAAACTTTTAAAATCTAGCGTACTCCTTTATTAAAAATGTGATATACTTATACCTATTTTCCCGTCGATCTCTTCCTAGACAGCCACTTGTTCGCGGCAGTGAAGCATGATAAGAGTGTCGTCCTGTGTTTCTCCTGTGTGTTTGTCTAAATTAACTACATTCACTTTTTTATATTTTTGGTATATTGGTTATATTGGGGGTATAATGTTTTAAAAAAGAACCCTACTTATTTTAAAGAAAGCAAGAAATCTTACGCAAGGTAAGGATAACTACTATTCAATTATATTAAATTTTAAATGTAATAAGAGCGAGAAAAATAATTTACAGAGGGAACTAAATCGATCTACATATTTATGGAAAACTATACATAGGAAAATTTTGAAAATTTTACAGTACACTAATGACGAGGGGGGCAATTCGAACGATTTTTTCAAAAACGAACGATATATGAAATTAATATCAGCGTTGTTTCGTTTTGATTGGCCCACCCTGTATTTTACGATAATATTACAGCGTGTTACTGGGCTTATTATAGATCACACTATAAGCTCAACTTTTCCCCATCGTTTTTTCAGATAAAATATTCTTAATATACTGCCTGACAAAAAAAGTTAAGCAGTTATAATATAGGGATTCACCAATGGGCATTTACGATAATTGGAGCGGTATCTACCGGTAGGTATCTGAGCGTTCGTTAATTTGTGTTCCATTAACCAACCGCGTTCTGTAATTCAATTGAATCTACCGATACATGTACCGCGATCCACCTTTATGGATCTGCTATTTGTGTCGGTACATGTCGGTTTGTTTACACTTTATATTAATATCTTGACATAATCTAGAAATTTAGCCTGCGAGCCTGTTGTTACTTATATACTTTCGAAATTCTGAAAATAATTTACTATTACATTCATTTTTAGAGCGAAATAATTTAAATATGTTCCTTCAACATCATATAGCGAAAAGCAATATATTCGATATAATTTTCTTCAATAAACACACGTTAATTTTTCTGCTTTTTTGTTTTCTACATTAAAACTGAAACTACTTTATAATGCCTTCAGTTTCCGACTCAGTACTATATAATATTTGAAAAGTAGCCAAGATTGCGATAGCTTGACTTTTATTATTCTTCATTATAATGAAACTTTTTTTTTAAGTTATTCGCGGCCCTCACCGTTCCGTTCGATAATTACCATTTACCGGAACGTATCGACGTTAATCATCTGATTACCGCTGTATACCTACCGGTATATACCGCTACAATTTTCGTAAATGACCATTATAGGTGTTTCCTAGAGACTGGGTGCAACTTGTCCGACCGTGTGGTAAGAAGCAAAAGTTTATTGTAGAAGAAACGAAACGTGAAGATTTTTTCGAATTTTCGTCACTTTTTAAACAATACTTTCAAAACAAGAAAGTTAATGAAAATTGAGAAAAGGTAATATGGAAGGAGATAAAGTGGTTTAGATATTCCCAAAATATCGGAATTATAGAATACAAAACCACATTGGACACTGAAGAAGACTTCAAAATATTATATTACGAAAAAAAAATGACATCCCTGAAGCCATATCAGTGCCATTGTCTTACCAAGGTACTGTAGCCATATCTGTTGAAAAAAAGAAGAACCTATTGGAGTTATTGCCCTATATAGATAACACATTCCACAACTTTTATAATTCTTTGCCCGTAAAGAAAGGAGTTCTGGATACTATTACTGAAGATAGTGATAAACAAGACATGTAAAAAGAGGAAAAAAAGACGTGTTTAAGTTTTTTTAAGTTATTATTTTTGTGTAAAAGGATACATGTTTATTTTTTTTTTAAATAAAAGTGTAAAAAGGTATATGTCAAGACTTTTTCTGTTAATATTAAGGTAATCTGTTTTTTAAGTTCATCCAATGATATTAAAGGTAATTTGAAGTATTTCAACACAAAAAAAATATTGTTTACCCTAAAAAACAACCAAAAGCAAGAGAATAAAAGTTAAACGGCATTATCTCAAAACTTACGATTTGAACATATACCTTTTTCCCCGCCGGACCGCCTTGTAAGATAAAGGCTTAAAATCAGCCGTGCACTCAGTTATAAATTTTTTTTCCCATGGCTGATGAGCGAAAAATGCAGTTCAGGAATGAAATTAAAATGATTTGCAATTGAGCGTTGTTGCCGATTTTTGCTTAAATGACTGGCCAGAAAATAAAAATAAAATTCCAGATTTTGTTCGACATTATTACAATATTAAAGACAATTTGAAATTCTTGTAAAGGTTACTTCTATTTGATGAAAAACTTGTGGTGCCTTCCACGTTTCGCGTAAATATGCTGAATCTTTTACATGAGGGATATTATTGGCATGGGAAAATCTAAATGTAGAGCGCGCCAAATTTTTAACTGGCCTGACAAGAACGCTGATAATGAATATTTCATTGCAAAATGCAAAACTTGCGAAATAAATTCTCGGAAGGAACAAAAAGAAACAAACGTTGCACTCTTATATTGTTCCTGAACGGCCTTGGGAAAGGTTAGGGCTTGATATTTTTACTTATGCTGACAAAAGCTATCTTGTTGTTTGATTCATATTCGAATTGCCTCGAATTACGCCACGTTAGGTATAAGCATTGTTTATAAAGACAATGGTATAAGTCAATAAAATCGGTTATCAGATCATTAAAAACCTTTTTTTTCTACAGCCGCGCGCAAAGTAACTAATTACTAAATTCAAATGAAATCGCAAAATCGACGAATGCCGTGGATCCTTATTTTGCGCTCTAGCGCGAACATGGAAAAGAAAATTCTCACTTTTTCCGTCGAGTGTGCTATGAATGGTCATGGAAACCGAAGATAAATAAATGACAGTCGTGCGTTTATTACAGTTTGTTGCTGGCACTCCTGTTCTAAATATGCCCGAAGCCCGAATATAATATGTCAAAACTGACAGTCATTTGCAAATTTCAGAATAAGTATAGAGAAAAATGTGCATTTAATTTTAAAAAATGCGGCTGTAGAAAAAGTTCTGTGTGTTTTTCGAGCGCAAAGTAAGATTGCCGTTTTCGAAAGATAACATTCTTTCTCAAGCGGCAATCCGTTACTTTGCGCTCTAAATACACAAATAACTATTTCAGTGTTTAGAGCACCGGATTTTGTTTCTTGCGATAACATTCCATTTGATACCTTTACCAAAGGTTTTGCCATCGAATATTAACTAACGATAAGAAGATTCACTCTCCGCGGTGGCACGTGAACGGTATGCCTCCTTCCCCTCGCGAAAACTACCATGATACTGGCATGTGACCTTTGGACCCGGCGCACACTGGTCGAATTTCTAGGAAAGCTGGCCATAATAAGGTTTACCAGAAATAAGACATAAAAGTCGTGTTTTAGCAAATAATTGTTGAATTTTTGGCTCATCATCTATATTTATATATAGGGTGTATCAATTATCACTAACGATAAAAATCATGTATAAAAATCATTTGTATGTTCTTAAACCGTTTTAAAAAATGATTTTGAAAAGTCAGGGCTCCTTCGTTGTAAAAAAAGGGTTTTACATTTTTAATTCGATGATTCAAATTTTGTTTTTGCAACGGTTAATTCAGGAGTCTCACGAGCAAAATGAATGTTAAGAGGACGACAGAAACGTGTTGATGAGAGCCTGCAATTTTGCCATACAAGTATTTCAGAGATCGCTATTTTTAAAAATTAATCTAATAGGAACCAAACTAGTAAAAAATATAGAAGCATCAGTGCAGCTGTTGTTCAAAAACACTTGCTTATATTCTGACTCTCACAAGGTAATATCAAAGCCATATTTACAAATTAAAACTAAATTATAAATTTTATCTGCTGATTCAGCCAAAGTATTTATTACCTCTTTTTATAATAACATCAGTCTTGCATCAGCAATAATGATTCTACCGAAATTTCAGCTTCAGTTTCACTTACTACAATATTATGGGATTAGGGGTGGGCGAAAATAATCGATTATTCGATTCACTTTTAAGAAGTTACCGATTAATCGACTTATCGATTAATATTTCAGAAAATATCGATTAATCGATTATTTCGATTAATCGATTATTCAGTTATTCGCTAAAATATTAAAGAGACATAAAACCATTTTGAAAATACTTACAGTACAACATATGAAGCAAAAAACAGAGAAACATAAATGCTCAAACAAGACAGCAGCAGGGAAAACTGCGCACGTTACAAATTTAGCCAATAAGGGTTCCTCATTTCGACGCGCCATATTCTGATAATCTGGCTTCAGTTGTTGCACACTTAGGTATAACACCAACACATAACATCAACGTTGTGTTAGCACGTTAGCAGTTTTAATCTTTTTATTATGTATTTGGTCAAAACTATATGATAAGAAGGATCACTCTCAGGGGCGGCATCCGCATGTCAACGGTGTGTCTCCGTCCCCGCGCGAAAACTAGCAGAATATCGGCAGGCCATGATACAAATAAAACAATCATGTTGGCAGGCGACCTTTGACGGCCATAGACCAGCTCATCCTTTTGTCAGAATATTTGTATTCGGAATTATGGTGAAATTATTAACACAAAATCAAAATCTCTTAGTTATTACAAACCTTGAGTATTGTTATCAATAATAACTAATTAAAAACGTTAATACATTTTTGAAACAGCCAGTTGAATACAAACTTTATCAAAATATTTATTTGGTGATAATAATAAAAAACCATAACGTAAGTTTGACAGGGCGCTGCAAACAATTCAAAATATATCAACTGTGTTTTTCCAAAGCCAACTAGAGTACTAGAGTGCTATAAATAATTTCGTCATAAATTTGATTAAATATACTGCAAACGAAAATATCGTTTATGGCCAGCTTTGAATTTAAATATTCAACCTGTGTGCCGCGGAGTTCGCCGATCGTTACCAGGCAACGAAGAAAATAAACTACGATTCCTTTGTAGCGCTCGCTGAACACACAGATCCCGTTGAGTGGGCCTTCTTATCGTTAGTTAATGTTCGGTGGTTTTGCTAAATATTGGAATTTTAAAATTTTAGCAAGAAGCTCGAACTATCCACGTTCCAACGGAGTGTGTAGGAATAGGTAAAAGTATTGTAAAAAAATGTTTGAGGGGAGAAGAAGATATAGGGTATGCAATGTTGCAATATCGAAATTCGCCTCTAAAAAATATGGGCTATTCCCCCTTCCAACTTTTAATGAGTAAAATCTGTAAAACTAAGATACCTATCAGTTCTGAATTATTAAAACCCCGATTTTGTGAAAATGTGTGCGAAATTTTAAAAAATAAGGAGGATTTGTCAAAAATAATAATAATAATAAGAATAAATAATCCTTATTTCAAAATTATGTTACTTACAACATGAAACGAAATAACGTCAATACAAAGAAGAAAAATAAAACATTGCCTAATACCTACTATTATAAATCAACTATTAATAAATCAATAACAAGTTTTGACACATTCAAAATATTCCTTCACTGTATAGGGTTATATATTAACTAACAGGTTATGCATTTTTTTTATCTTATTAATATTGGCCATTGTTTTGATGTCTGGTGGTAAGAGATAAATAAATTTAATGCAGTTATAGTATGCTCCATGTTCCGTCATTGTTAGTCTGTGCCTGGGGTAATTGTAGTTTATTTGACTTGATGGATATTTGTTTTGTGGAAAACTGTTTCTAAATAACGTTGTTTATTTTTACAGAAGAATAATGTGGGGGGAATGCATCCCGTATGTAAATTGCAGCGACGGTTAGTAATCTGATTTCCCTAAATTTTCCCCTGCATGATTCTTGAAATTTAAGTCCAAACATAATTCTTACTGCTCGTTCTTGACAAATGAAAAGTTTTTCTATGTCCCTGAAACTTCCAAACAGAATTATACAGCACCTAATGTGCACTTCAAAATTTAAATAATAATATTTTTTTTTTTGGTTTGTACAGCAGTATACTTTGACATGACCTGAAAGCTGTAGCAAACTGCACTTGACTTATGTTTGATATAATCAATAAGTTGTTCCCATGATAGAACGTCATCCAAAATTACTCCTAAAAATCTTGTTTTTTTTTTTCAGTGAGGATAAGAGAATAATCTGTCATTTCTATTAGATCAGGTTTGTTTACTCTTGACCTGTTTGTTTTGAACATGACTGTGTTAGTTATGGATTTATTTAAAATGAGCTTATTTTTTGTAAACCAATTGCTTGCTTCCGTCATTATATTTTTAGTTTTTTCTTCACTAATAATTATACTCTGATCTTTTATCAAAATATTCGTATCATCAGCATAACTCGTAAGACTACGCCAGTCCTAAAAGCTCTTATGTAATTCTGTGATGTTATTTAAATAAATTATAAACAGAATTGGCCCCAACACACTTCCCTGCGGTACTCCAGCTCTGACTGTAATTTCATCAGATAGATATCTCTGATTATTTTGGTGTATCAACACTTGCTGATTTCTTCCCGAGAGGTAGGACTTGATAAGTTCCAGGGCTGTATGACTTACTCCATGAAGATCTAATTTCTCAAATTATATGTCAAAGTTTACCATATCATATGCCTTAGATAAATCTAGAAACAGCCCCAGTGGTGTTATTCCCTCCTCCAAGGAATTTAAGACACAGTCAACAAACTGGAATATCGCAGTCTGCGTAGATTTATCCTTTATGTAGCCATGTTGTGAATTATTTCATAATTCGCATGACACAAAAAAAATCAAGTAATCTTTGAGAAATAATACTTTCAAAACTTTAGAGAATGTCGAAAGCAAGCTAATTGGTCTATAATTGTCTATTACAGATTCATCCCCTTTTTAAAAACTGGTATAACAAGAGCCATTTTTAGACTATTAGGAAACATACCATATTTAATAGCATTGTTAAATATGTAACAAAGTGGCTCCACAATTTCTAATATTATAAATTTTAATAAATCAGATGATATTTCATCATGTACACTGCTACGCTTATTTTTAAGTTTATTTACAATTTTCACAATTTCCTCAGTATCCGTTCAACTCATTTCAAGAAAGTTGTCGTTGTAATCTATAGTAGAGGTGAATGGAATGTTTTCCATTTCACCTAGTAGATCAGAAGCAGCGCTAACAAAAAAGTTATTAAAATCGTTTGCAACGGTGTTCAGATTTCTTTGATTTTAATTTGTTGTGGCTCTGGGATTTTCCCTTTTATTGTAACTATAGTGCGCCAAGCGAGTGAACCTTAATGACGACTGAAGGGGGTAGAGGACTAGCACGTAAAAAATCTTGCCTTCCCATAGGCGCACGAGGTTATTCTTACCATATTATTATTCATAATATTGATTATTTTAAGACGTTAAAATTAATTACAGTTTTTTTTATATTACAGTCTTATAGTACAAAATATGTCATATAATAATATCTCATTTTTATAATAAGGACAGTATTCTATGATAATTGTTGTATGTATTACATAAATATGTTGTAGTAATAAGTAGAGTTCGTTTCCCGAAGGTTTTGTATTTACGTCATCGATGACGTCGCTTAATTTGGAAAAAAACGGTTTATCGTAGCTAATTCATATAAATTCTCTAGCGTTCAATTTTTGTATTAAAAGTTAGGCAATATTGAAGCATGTTCCAAAACGCTCTTTATAGAACGTTCGGAATTGTTCTGTAATAAAAATTTTAATTTAGAGAGTTCAGTTAAGAGAGATCCGAAATATATAAAAATTAGTTAACCACGTATAATAATCACCAAATGCAAGAAAAATATAAGAAAGGTTAAAAATCTTCAAAGATATCATCAAATTAAGGGTCTGGTGATATATAGGTTGTGTCGATTTTGCAAATTTTCATTTTTTTTTTCGCTAGAAAAGGGGTGTCCTATAGAGTAGCTTAAGCCAAAAAAATCGGAGGATCCGCCACATTTGAGCCGAAAAAATATCCGCTTTTTGAGCCTTAATTGCAAACTTCCACTACGACTTTCCCAGGTGTAACGTGAAAATATTGAAATTGTAACGTGAAAATAATGAAATTTTAGTAACCGACACCGGGGGCCTGGCACAGTGTTTCCAAAAGTTGCACATTTTCTTATGGGGAATAACAGTGTTTGTTTACTATTTAATATACCACTTCACGCATGACGCTCCGCTCGCTTCGGGTGCGCAACCAAACAAAACTAACCCAAACTAACCCAAGGCATGCCGGAAATAAAAAAAAATATTCAAATTTGTCAGTCGAAAATGCAAATATTTTTTAGTTTGTTTTTCTTCATGTCTTGAGTTAGTTTGGGTTAGGTTTGTTTGGTTACGCCCCCGGAGCGAGCGGAGGGCCATGTATGAAGTGAAATATTTGACGATTATATACATACAAAGGAATAGTGTAATCGAAGGAGTGTCTCTTTTATTTCGATGAATGAATGCAAAAGCACATAGAAAAATCAGCCAAGCAGCCACGTTTACCATACGGCGGGCCATCATATCATTATGGCAGGATCAACCATCCATTTATCTTCATTCAATCGGACTACTGGGGGTCTCGGTCAACAGCAATATGTCCTGGCAAGACCACGTTGCTGACGTCGCAAAATCAACTTTCCAGAAGCTTGGTGTGCTATTTCGCAACAAAAAATTTATACACCGCAGCAGTTGCTCTTGCTCTACAAAGCGCAAATAAGACCGTGCTTAGAATATTGCTCACCCATCTGGGGTGCCACGCCAGAGCACACCCTAAAGCTACTGGACTCCGTTCAGAAGAGAGTTGTGCGTCTCGTCGGTGACCCGGAGTTGACCCGGTATATGGATAGTCTGAAACACCGCAAACATGTGACCGAGAAATCCCTGTTTTACAGATACTTTAACGGCAGATGTTCCCAGGATTTGGCCCGCCTTATCCCGCCCCTGACAACGCCTGTCAGACAGTCACGATAGACGGCAAGAGCGCACCGGTTCGTGGTAGAACTGGAAACACCTAGAACATCGCTTTACAAGAACTCCTTTGTCTGGCACACTGCATCACTGTGGAACTCACTCCCAGGACGCATATTCGGATGTAACAAGCAATGCCGAACGTTTCTTCATATGTGACGTGCACGATAGCATTTAGTCGGATGTCGTGACTGTTACATAGAATCAACAAATAAGTCTTCAATTATTTAAACACTTCATACATCGCCCTCCGCTCGCTTCGCTCTCTACGGGGGCTCAACTAATAGAAACTAACCAGGTGCTAACCAAAACTAACCCAAATTTTTATATTATTTTTTTTATTTTGTGTGAGTTTTGGTTAGCACTTGGTTAGTTTCCGTTTATTGAGCCCCCGTAGCGAGCGAAGCGAGCGGAGGGCTATGCATGAAGTGTTAAAATAATTGAAGATTTATTTGTTGATTCTATGTAACAGTCACGACATCTGACTAAATGCTATCGTGCACGTCACATATGAAGAAACGATCGGCATTGCCGAATGGACATCTTGCCTGTTACATGCGAATATGCTCCCAGGACATCTGTTCCCCTAACTAACTATTCAAGAACCGTGTCAATCAACATCTTCGCACAAACACCGCTCGTTGAGCAATATAGGATGTGCTACTGCCATAAAAAAAATCATTCACCTAAATAAAAAAAAGAGTAGAGACACTTATAGCACAACTTATTCACTACCAGCTAGTCAACTCTATCGAAATCGGAAAGTTGGAGTGTCGGCCACTGCGCCTACCTGAGAGTGCCCTGAGCGGCTCAGTTCCACAGTTGATTTTAAAATGAATTTTCGCTTCAAAATACAAGACAAATTCGTCCGAAGCCTCGGCTATCGCCCTGAGAGGTCCGGAAATTTCGGATTTTTGTACAATTTTACGTTTTAAAATCGTTTTTAAACGGATTTGAGACGATAAAAGGCATATTTTAAATTAAACGAACTGTCTAAAGTATTATTCAGATGCCCAGGCGATTAAAACAATATTGAGTCATGACCCTCTTCTAAAATTTGCAAAACTTGGTTATTGACTTTCCCAAATCAAAGGATGCCGCCGCAAGATGACTAGCTGGTAGTGAATAAGCTGCGCTTATAGCGCACCATTTTTCTAATGAATTTTGCTAACGAAACTACAGTAAACGTCTGGCAACAGTGTGCCTTCTTAAAAATCTTTGTTTCGGCTATTGTGACAGTTGACAGTAAAAAGGAGGATGGATATTTACAAGTAAAATTTTATTTTGTTTAATGAGGCTATGAGTCGCTTTAAATTAGGACCGGAATGACGCAAATGTATCCTAGTTCATATTTTCGCCCGACAATTGATGTGTTTTGTCTATATTTCTAGTGCTTTTGTGAAGTGGTGCTGAAAATTTGTGTCAAAACTCGAACTTTGAGGGCATTTTTTCGGTTCAAATGTAGCGGATCTTCCGACTTTTTTGGCTTAAACTACTCTATAGGACACCCCCTTTCTAGTAAAAAAAGAGAATTTGCAAAATCGACAAAACCTATATATCACCAGACCCTACAAACCAAATAATATAAATAATCACACAGTTTGGCAATTTACACGCCAATGGCTAAAGCAAGTCGCTGCCGAAATTTTAAAATATGTAAAAAAAATTAGGTGTTGGTCTAGGGTCAAAGTGTGTTTAATATATCCTGCGACCAATCACGAAACTGCCTCCCCGCTAAAAATCAAGTAAACGTCGCACTGTTGCCTATTGTCGCGTATTTTAAATAGCTTGAAGGCGAATAAAATATAAATACAGGGTGTTTCCTAACCTCGGTAAAAAAATGAAACTGGTGAATCCTCACGTAATTTTAAGACGAAAATGTGGTATAAAGTTTTTTCGAATGTTGCTTCGTTTTCAAAATACAGGGTGTTGAAAAAATTTTTTTTTCGTGTTTTCATTTTATTAATAAATAATGAGAAGCGACATTCTAATAATATTTGCACACCTTAATAAAGGGTTTGAGCACTTTATTTTGTGTTAATGTTGAACTTCTCATTTAGTTCATTGGCGGAGATCCGGGTAACGACTACTAGAATTTCGCAAAAAGCAATAAAACGAGCCTGTTAAACACTCAAAATTCTTATGTTACTTGATAAAAAAGTTAATTTTAAGCAAATTAAGTTTCTTGCATTTTTCTCGTATCTCTTACAGTTTTCGAGTAAAAAATTATTTTCTTGTTCACGTCACAAGAATCATCATTTTGTTGTTTAAATAAACGAATAGGCTTTGCGTGGACACAAAATAAAGCGCTCAAACTCTTTATTAAGGTCTGCAAATATTATTCCAATGTCGTTTCTCATTATTTATTAATAAACAGAAAACACGAAAAGAAAATTTTTTTCAACATTTTGAAAAAAAATGCGACATTCGAAAAAATTTTATACCACATATTCGTCTTAGAATTACGTGAGGATTAACCAATTTCATTTTTTTACCGAGGTTAGGAAACACCCTGTATTATAAATATTATAGTATACTTATTCCGTATTCCGTATTTCCCTGTGTAAATAAAATAGTAAATAATAGAAGACAGTAGTATTAAGGAAAATAACAAAATTAAGTATTCAAGTAGGAAATTTAAATATGTAAATTCACTATAGGAAACTAGGCAGAAAATAAATTAGGATTATTGGGAAAAAATGTGACAGGATGCGAGGACATTTTTTGCCCGCATCCTTTTCGTCCAGGTTCTTTCATTTGGCTATCAGTACATATAGATTATCTAACTGGTTTTTACACTCCCTTATCTCAGGGTCATCAAGTCTATATTTAGACTTGTTAAAATTTCTTTTAGACAATTTCTGAATAGGAAAGCATTTAATTGAAAATATCCGCAAATATATTCATAAAAGTATTCCACTGATCATTTATTAACTGTTTTTTTATATTATAGACTGATTGTCAGTTGGTTCTTGAAAGCATATTTTTTATTTTTGTCTTATGAGTTTCACTAAAATTTCTTTTTTCAATAAAGATATTCTCTTTACCAAACTTACTATAGAATGTCAATTTTTGTGCTGTGTGATCTGGGATATGGGAGTGTAGTACTTGTGCTTTTTTATCCCCCTCAAGATTTGTCAGTATATTATCTATACAACGTCTACTGGTGTTGGTGATGTGTGTAGGTTCTGTTATTGTGCGTATTACATTAAAAGAATTAATAAGAAAAATTAGATCTGAGAATTTTTTATCATTTGAATTAATATCTAAATTAAAATCTCCTGCCAACATCAAAATTTTTTTATCGACATACCATAAGATATGTTCAATCTTATTTAAAAACATATTGAAGTCTGTGTTCGGTGGTCGGTATACTGAAATTACTAGCACAGTCATGTTCCTAATGTTAAATTCACATCCACAGCACTCAAAAATATCTTCTACACTTAGTTTGTTTATATCATTTCTTATTCTGCACTGAATTTCTGGTTTTACATAAATAGCACTTCCACCATGTCTATTTTCCAACTATCTACAAAAACTTCTATGCCATAGTTCCCTAACTGAGTAGATGTTTTCCAATGTTCCGTAATACAAAGCACCATGCAGTCATCATTGTCTCTTAAGAAATCTTCTAATATATCTACGGAGCTTCCAATTAATTGATTGATTGATGATGTATTATGCTGAATTATTCTCCATACTCTTCACTTTTCGTTGCTTGATATTTTTCTTGTTATCTATTTGGCTCTCTATTATAAAAACGAGTTTTCGTAATTAATTTGACGTCTGAATTGTTCTAATCTCCTTTTGTACACTGGGCAGTTTATGTCTCTGGCTGAGTGTTGCCAATCCTCAGCATTATATAGCATTTGGACATTTCAGCTGTTGTTCTTTGCAATCCTTTCCTGCATATTCTTGTCCACACTTGCAGCAATACATCTTGTCTTTACAGTGCTTAGCCACAAGGCCAAATCCAGAGCATATCGCCAATTTAATATATTCCTGAACATAAACTTTAAACCAAATCAAACACGACTGTCTTTCTTTTAAGAAACCACTTGGAAATTTCAGCTGGTGCTTGTAGAATCCAATTTTCTTTATTAGGGTTTCTACAGGTTCTTTTGTAAATTACCTGGATTTTGTGAGCTACATTCTCATATTCCAATTCTTTCTCTATTTCGCTGTTTAGCCTAATAAGTTCACTTACAAACTTATCGTCTGAGAATCCTGTTCGAATACCAGTTATACAAAAAAAATTGAGCGAGTCTGCTAGTACTCGAGACACTGATGTGTAAACATATCCTATAACGACATCGGTTGTAAAAAAATTACAGCAGCACCTTGTGTTCCCAAGCGGTCACCCATCCAAGTATTAACCACGCCCGACGTTGCTTAACTTCAGTGATCGGAAGAGAACTGGTATTGTCAACGTGATATGGCCGTTGCCAGTTTTAGCTTGTCCATAGAATAAAAATTAGGTTTAATAACAGAGTTTAAAATAATAAAAAATCAACGCGAACGAAGCCGCGGGTAAAAGCTGAAAGTGTCCTTTGTCCTTTACTATACTTACTCTTGAAAATATCTGTACTAAATTTCATAATGATAGGAACAGTTTATGCGTGAAGAAACAAACAAACAAACACATTCGCATCTATAATATTAGTTAGGATTCTTCAATAATACTTACTGGCAGCTTCGGAGTGGATTAATTCACTGCACAAATTCGACACGAACATCTAATGCCACCAGGAATAACATCAATATATGGACACAGCTTATTTACCTAGTCATCTTGGGCTGACATTCTTTGATTTGGGAAAGTCAATAACCAAATTTTGCAAATTTTAGAAGAGGGCTATGACTCAATATTGTTTTAAACGTCTGGGCATCTGAAAACTTTTGACAGTTCGTTTAATTTAAAATAATAATATGCTCTTTTATCGTCTAAAATCCATTTAAAAACGTTTTTAAATGGCAAAATTGTATAAAAATCCGAAAATGCTGACCTTTTTAAGACTATAGCCGTGGCTTCGGACGAATTTGTCGTGGATTTTGAAGCGAAAGTTCATTTTAAATTCAACCGTCCATTAAAAATAAGCTGTGCTATGGATCCAAATACACTGCGAATATAATAATTAATAAATAATACTCTTGACGGTTCGTTTAATTTAAAATATGTTTTTTTTATCGTCGAAAATCCGTTTAAAATGATTTTAAATGGTAAAATTGTGTATAATACCACCCTAGCGGCTAGAATCGGTTTACGCATTTCCGTCCCCACACTTCCGCCCCGCCCACACTTTTCCGTCCCATTTGCCGAGATTTACCCTCATACTGCCGCGTAAGATGTTTACACATCAACAAACTTCGGATCCGTGCTTTGGGCTTCCTTGATGTTTATATCTTCCCTGTTTTTGAGAGCGTGTTTAAATATTAGTTGTTGTATTTCACTAGTGCTTCCCACAACTATTGCACCGCTTTTCAGATGACGTATATTGTTAAAGTCTCCATATATGTCTTTTACGGCTATTACATCCTTTATCTGCTTCATAGTTTCATTAGAATCACTAACCTTGTCAATTCGAATCAGTGTTTCAAGTTTTCGTTTAGTATCTGGTGTTTCCATGTTTCCTGGCACGGAAAATTTTCTACATCGGTTGGTGTAGGTTTGTTTCGAGTTCCAACTGTACTAGCATATGATCTTGGGAAGTTTTTCTTAATAGCCTTTTCTATCATTTCTAATGCATGTTCCAAAATAATTTTGTCTTTCTCTAAGGTGCCTACTTTATGGATTAATAAGATCCTTGATTTGTGTATTGTTGTGATAGATGTCCTAATATTATATTCATTTTCCTTGTAGGAGTCTTTATTTTGTTCATTTATTATGTCTTTCTCCAATGTCTCAATAGCTGTAAAAAAACTGTCATATTATTTAGTGCAGATGTTTGTTCAGAAAATGGAGAAACTTGAAAATCTGACTTTTCAATTATATTCTGCTCTTTCTCATCACACTGTTTTTTGGCTACTTTTTTTCTAATTCGGGTGTACTATTTGATCTCGGCCTTTTATTTGTTAATTTTTGTTCAGTCTCTCCAATGTCGAACATATTGTTGATTGACATTTTACTGGTTGGTGGCGATCTACCAATTGAACTTCTTGGCAAAAAACTCAGGTTCCATGTATAAAATATTCCCAAAATATTCATCAGACCCAATGTTTTTAATTTCCTTGTCTCGAAATTATTGATGGTTCCTGGTATTTTGGTTCGTTTATTTATATTTGTCGCTGATAATTTGTTTATTTATGTCCGATTTTGATATTTCATCTGATTCAAGCGAGAAACCTCGTTTTCTGAGGAAACTGTCTTGTTTTTTCAATAATTTTTTGTGAACTACTTTTATTACCATCACTATTCTCACACATGCTAAATTCAAGATTTAGATTTAACTTTAGCCCTTAGAAAAAATACAAAATTGCGGATAAACAATAACGCACGCTTGAAATTTTGATGTTAAATATGTATTTTAACAAAAATGCTAAAGATTTGAAGCCCCTTAGCCCGAATAGTAACGTAATCATGTACAATCATGTTCAAAAAAAGTGAGACCTGAATTGATAATTACAGAGCATGTCACTTCGTTCATATGTGGTTCAAAATAAGCATGGTGAGATCGTGAGACGGAATCGTGTTGATTTAAGAAAATCGTTAAATAAATTTTAACCCGCTTTTTCTGACAATGACGAATTAATCGAGTTGACAAAGTCTCGTTTTAATGAGTCTTATGATACACAAAAAAGTAATGTTAGTCAGGATTTGCTACCCGATTTGTCTGTTTCAAGTTCACCAAAAAATAAAAATTCTCAGCCCTCTGTAGCCGTTACGACAAGTAGATCGGGGAGAGTAATTATTAAGCACCCAGAAAAGCTTAATTTATATGAGGGAGGATGTAAGGGTAGGCAATCAGGAATACCTATGGAATAGTACATTCGTGCCTCCTTTGCATTGCTGGTTCTATATTTGAAATACTCTATTCCTATTGGTCCCTTGGCATTATAACATAAACAACCTGCAGATTTTTTATAGTTCTAGAGAGTTCTGTTAGTGTAGTAATGAGAGACATTGCGATATAAAATCATTTTGAAAGTTTTCTTGTTAAAAATGTTGGCACATTTTTTTTTCAAAAAATTAAATTTTTTAATATAACTCTACAAGCTGCATCTAGGTAGGCATTGCTAAATAGAGATTATGTTATTAAACTATTTTTTGTATAGTATATATCTATATATATAAAACAAAGTCGTGTTAGTTACACCACTTATAACTCAAGAACGGCTGAACAGATTTTTATCATCTTTGGTTTGTTGGATTTGTCTCCGACCCGAATAGCAGAATAACTATTAAAATATCAGAAAAATTCTGGGATAAAAAATTATACACAAAATTAGTTATAAATTAGGCTTGGAACTCTGTCATCTGCCGCAATTGACAGCTCATGTCACGCACGATTATAGTTTTTTAGTAATACTTGATGTCCACTGCAAATCAGTGACATACTACACATTATAGGATAGAAATTCAATGGAAAATAGTGTGAAAGAAGCATATTCAAATCTAGAAAGATATTGAAATACATAGAAAATACTCGAATAGAAAAATATAAAAATTATAGAGAATAAATGACAACAACTGTCAAATCGATTGGTATCAATCATTCCAGATTGTTCGGTAGATCAGTCATCCGTACTTAAGCGGCCTACACACGTAACGATTTATCTTACTGCACGTTGAACTGCATATCGTAGAGAAAAATCTTACGGCTTGCAGTACAACCATTTTCTGTACACACGATGCAACACATCGTACTGCAGCATTTCAGATTATTGCAGTTGCGGTGTAGAAGCGGTAAAAGCCAGCAAACAGTGGAATAATATGTCTTCCAGAATTTCAAAATGAAAAGCTGCTGCTCTTTTGTTACAGTGTTGTTGATTGGTGAAGATGATGAACAAAAACCAGCAAAAAAGAAAAAAATGTGTAAAAAGTGGTTGTTGGACAGAAGCATAGACCGCTATTTTCTCTATACACTTCAATAAACTCCCCCCAGAATGCTTTGTTTTTAATATCCATAATAGGTAATTAAAATCGACAATAACAACAACCACATACACTCGGGCGTACAATAAATAATAAAAATCGTAACTGCCGCAGTCGTGACTCTACACACGTACCGCCTTGCGTTCAAACACGACCGTTGATACGATATTTTATGGAAACTCCGTACTGCGAACGATACGACAACTACGTACTGCGAAGCTTTCAATTTACCTACACACGCTACGATTTATCGTTACTGCAGCAGTTTCGACCGGTATCGTACTGCATGCAGTACACTAAATCGTTACGTGTGTAGGCCGTTTTAGTGTTGCTTAAATATCGATAGTAAAGCAACAACATTGAGTATTGCAATTCGGTGAAGTCCATCAAATACATCTGCAAATATGTTACGAAAGGCAGCGATATGGCGGTTTTTGGCATCCAAACCTCCAATACCAACGATGAAATTACGCGCTATCAAGTTGGTCGATATGTGAATTGCAATGTGGCGATTTGGCGTATATTCTCATTTCCCATTCACGAACGTCATCCCACTATTGTACATTTGGCGGTGCATCTGGAGAATGGCCAACGAGTATATTTCACCACGTCGAATGTTGCTCAACGTGCAATTCCAGCGACCACATTGACCAATTTTTTTGAGATTTGCCAAAGCGATCCGTTTGCACGAATGTCGCTTTACTAGGAGATGCCACGTTATTACACTTGGAACGCTTCATCGAAGAAATTTCAACGGTTCCAGGCCATCCGGATATGCGTTCTACTGATGCTCTTGGTCGTATTTACACAGTTCATCCGAAGAATGATGAATGCTTCTATTTGCGGTTGTTGCTGGTGAATCTTCGTGGGCCAACATCATTTCAATCATTACGAACTGTTAATGGTATAGTGTGCCCAACATTTCGTGCTGCATGTCAAGAGCTAAATTGGGACATGACAATCGCTGAAGCGATTATCTCTGCAACTTCAAGTCAGATACGCATATTATTTGCAATCATCATTTCGACATGCTTCCCATCGAATCCACGTGACCTGTGGAACAAATACAAGGATAACATGTCAGAAGACATTTTACATCGAATTCGTGTCAGTTCAAGAAGTCCCGATCTTGAGGTGAATCAGGAGATGCATAACCAGGCTTTGCTCTTGATCGAAGACATGTGTTACCTCATGTGCGGCAGTTTGTTAGTCAGGTTAGGAATGCCAGCACTAGATCGTGGAATGAATAACGCATTTATTGGAGAATTGGAACGTGAACATGAATATGATCGACATGAATTATTATACCAGTCAGTTCAAACGAATGTACCCCTGTTGATCCCCCAACAGAAGGAAGTACATTAGAGAGAAGGATAATACATTAATGAAGGCAATTGATGATGGAAATGGTGGCTTATATTTTTTGGATGCCCCCGGTGGAACTGGGAAGACATTCCTCACGTCATTGATTTTGGCCACTTTATTCGTGCGAGATCTGACATTGCGGTAGCAGTTGCTTCTTCTGGAATAGCGGACACATTGTTAGAAGGATGCCGTACGGCTCATTCAACCTTAAAATTGCCGTTAAACCTTCAACTAACCCAAACTAACCTAAACTAATGAATAATCGACATGTAACATTGCGAAACACTCCGTAATGGCCAAAGTTTTAGTAGAGCATCTAAAATCATCATCTGGGACCAATGCAATGCACAATGGCGTAAAATCGCGCATTGGAAGCACTTGACTGAATATTGAAAGTTCTGCGCAATGACTCGAGATGTTTTGGAGGCGCAATGATTTTATTGTCTGGCGATTTCCGCCAAATACTGCCAGTCACTCCAAGATCGACTGCTGCAGATGAAATAAATGCTTGCCTCAAATCATCAAATCTGTGGCGATATGTGAAGAAACTTCAGCTGACGACAAACATTCAGCATTGCTGAACGTTTTGTCTTGCATTCGCCATAACGATTAACTAATCAGAAGGCCAAGCCTTGAGTGTTTGTGGTCTGAATGTAGGAAATGCATGTTTTTCTCATAGTCAATTGTACGTGGCATGTTCATCGCCATGACAATTAACAAATCAGAAGGTCAAGCCTTGAGTGTTTGTGGTCTGAATGTAGAAAATGCATGTTTTTCTCATAGTCAATTTTACGTGGCATGTTCACGTGTTACGTTAATAAAATAATAAATTAAGTATAGCTAAAAGTTAACACGACGTTCATTGGCTCTTAGGCGGTACGAAGTTCGCCGGGTCAGCTAGTTATTATTAAAATAAACCCTTGTCAGAAAGCAGCAACACAATCTATATAACTCCCTATCGAGGCTAATATGGTCCTGACTGATAACGTAGGGTTGTGCACTTTTGGTAAAGCATGAGATTTGATATACCCTTGCAGTTGATTAGAGCAATTAATTTGATTAGTGCCAGAGTACATTACAGCTTTCGTATGGCAAAATAGTTTGCTTCCATTCCTCTAAATTTTTTAGAATTATATAAATTGCACTGGAATTTTCAAAAAACAGTAAATCTCTCAATCGTGCGTGCTTTTGGATTGCTTACATCGATAAGTAATAAGACGAAACTAGATACTTATCTTATTCGCGATGGTATGAAAATTTCCATCTACCCATTTTAATTCAAAATAATATTAATTGCTGGTGGTTCACATTAAATATTCAGTAGTCATTAGAAAACGCGTTAAGAAAGTTAAGAGCCATTTATAAAAGACATAATGCGTAATTAATATATAATTTACGATTTTTCTTATCTGAATATTAAGTCTTCTCTTGTCGACTCTTTTAGAATACATAAAATTAAAACATCGTTTTAATCAGTTTTACTGGAGCTTTGATTATCAAATAATCTCCGCCTAGAATATTAATTCAATATTTAAAGTATGTAATAACAGTTTTTGTCGCAAGGGTTGTATTGAAGTAAATATTCCAGGTCTGATTGCTCACTGCGTTAGTTATTAAGTCAAATATTATGAATGAAATCGTATTTTTTTATAAAATATATATTTATAATTGTAAAACGACCATAAATATATACCTCGATAACATGGTCATTGAAGAAAAACAGCAATGTGTCTACAAAAAAAGGTGTATTTATTTATTGGGTTTTGAAAAATGGCATGATATTATGAATTATGAGAAAACGATTACTTGCAAAAATAGTTTTGCAATTTTATTTAGAAAAAATTGTCAGAGCAATATACGAAGTTTGAAATTTAATACAAAAATTAAAGCAAAATTGTGTGATCAATGGCATCATCAGAATATTTTTAAAATATATGGATTATTCACTTTAATAAAAAAATGAAATATTTCTAGAACAATTGCTATAAAGCAATAAATATATTTAATCAAGTATAAACAAAAAAAATGAGCGGGTCTGTTAGTACTCGAGACACTGATGTGTAAACATAATATCCTATATCGACATCATCGACATGAAAATCTAATGCCACCTTAGGTCGCGTGACGCCTGAATATAGGCAACTACTTATTTGGAATTGGTTGCCTATATTCTGGCGTTAGAAAGAACACGTTTTGAAAGGAAGCGCTGAAGTAGACTGCGCATGGTTATGATGCCACTTCTGTTTGCACATTTCCGTCCCATTTGCCGATATTTACCCTCATACCACCGCGTAAGATGTTTATACATCAAAAATGTAAGTGAAAACTACAATAAGATAATCTGTCATGAAATTTAAAATAACACTGTTAATTTAAAATTTGTTAAAAATTTGTGAAAAATTAGTGACAAAATTCATCAAACCCTTTTCAAAATTACTATGGTAAAGGTATTAATAGTCAAAGTATGTTCCTGACATCTGTAAGAGAAACGAGAGATGTATACAAATCCAATAAGAATCGGTAGTTCCAACGGATATGATTTAATCTCGACCAAGATAAATAGAATATTTTATTTGTATTTAAAAACACCACTAACACGCATAATTATTAATATTTTTAATTCTGGTCTCGTACCCGTACATTTCCACTCATCTCTAATTCTTCTAATTCTAAGCAGGAACAAAATCGGATACGTCTAATTACAGAACGTCCTATAGTTTGCAAGGATTTTTGAAGAAGTGGGAAAACGTATCCCCTAAAATTTTCTAATTAAACGTAACCTTGGGTTATATCCCAAGTTTGGGTTAGTATCGGTTAGCAGTGGCTTTAGATTTTAGAGGAACCGCGTTGTAAGTGTTTGAGAATAATAATTATCTATGTTTATAGATAGGCGATTATTTAAGCGAGAAGAAAAAAAGAAGTATGAGCAATCCCCAAGCCATGACGTTCTTTATTGTGTATATAAAATTTCACAGTAAAAGCAAATATAAATATTATAACAATATCCAGAACTCTTTCACCCTTTCATGATTTAATCATAAGTATAGAAATACAGGAAGCTCGTTAGAGTGCCCCTCATATCATATCAGAGGACTGCTATTATAAAACCAGTTAGATTTTTATCTTCTACCAATAGTAACTAAGCACTTCGAAGAACTTTTTTTGACAATCGTTTCCAAAGTAAGAAACAACATTTCAAAGTTAATGTTTATTACTTTGTTGTTTTACTACCAGAGCTCTAAAAGATTTTCGGCAAGGCATTTTCTGAATATCTAATGTTATTAATGAGCAGCAGAAACGCCTATTCTTCATAAAGTTTGAATAACTTCGTCTCATTCATTTTCTTATCTTAAATTGCTCCGTTGCGCTGAAATTCTGGAGTTTGACTCCAGTAAAAGTTGACCATAATTCTTATATGCAATAAGAGATCGTGTTGAACTTTATCTAATGCTTTTTCTTAGTCTACTAAACATACAGTTGTGTCTTGACACTGATCTAAAAAAATTTATACCAACGTTTTCAGTGTAAAAATACACTCTCTGGTATCGGAACCACATTGCATCCAACCTGATTCTCACAACTCTTCTTCATCTCATTTGTAGAGCGTTGTATGCAAAATGTGCAAGGAAAGTTTTAAAACATGGCTCAGAAGGCTTAAATGGTGATAATAATAAATGCAGCATCTTGCACATAATTTTTTCGATAACGTAATAAACGGAGAGCAAAACCAATCATAGAGATTCGCCCAGTGTTAGATACTATTGAACAGGCACCTCACCTCAGTCTTAGACCTGACTTCTGTGTTTTCAGATGTGTGGATCTGGTGGCATATTACTTTATTTCATACTGTATTGTAATATATGGAGTATACGTTGTTGGTTTCAGTCCGGGAAATGATATACTACATCACTAGTCCGGTAAAGTCATTTTCCCGGACTGAAATCAAAATTTTGCAATTTTATAACAAATATTTTATTTATAACAATATTACCTATATGTATACAAAAATACCTACATACTATTTATAAACATGAACAGTTATACTGCAATTTGAATTATTGTATATTTTCGAAACAGCAGGAATAGCAAGAGCAGCAGGAGAAGATTGATCTTCGCGTTTTTTAGTTACCAGTGAGGAAGACTGATGACTCTGAAGAACTTCCACGCAAGGTTCTTCTCCTTGAATAATTCTGGCCACCTTTGTTTTTGCTTCCGGAGACTCTTCTACGTATTTTTCCGCCACGGTGTTGCTCTCATATTCACCGTGACGTTTTAGGACATTAATGTCGGCCCCAGCGCAGCGTTGGCTAGAAGAGTTGCAGACGTCTGTCTAAAAAAATGCCCTGTGTATTTTTCAGAACTATCCATATTCAGACATTCGGCAATTTTTCGGGGTGCTCGTACAATCGAGAATGCCCACTCTTTGGCCTATACATTTGCCTTTTCTATAACATACGGAGAATGCCTTTTCTGGTAGGTTTTTGGGACGCAGGCGCAGGCTGCGATAGTGACGAAAACTTTTCAGAAAATTGTCATCTATTACTGTGAACACCCTTTTTACGTATGTTTTAGACTGGTTAATGCTGACAGCCAACTGGGACCCTGTATCCTCCATATCCTCTTCATTCAGGTTGTAGAGTTCTTCCCTTCTACACCCTCCACAGATGCCCAGCATTGCTATTACCTGAAACAATACAGAATACTTTTAGTACCTATACTTATTTTTATTATGACAGATAGTTGTCATCGTTAAGGATACATGCTTATTACAAATAGTATAGTATATTTCATTACCAGTCCGGAAACTAGGCTTTTCCGGTGCGCGCACGACAGTTTCTGGTGTGAGGTGTAGCCGAACATTGAAAGTCGTGCAAGCACAGGAAAAGCTGTTTCTGGACGTGTAATGAACGATATTTTTCAAAATATTAAATCAAAATATAAACATAAAATTATTATAATTTTACGTATCCAAAATCATGTCATAATACAATAGGTCTGTTCTAGCAGCGATTTCAAACGGTTTCAAACCGTCCGGAGTTTGCGCATAACGATATAAGCGTCGCTTATATGGCTATGCGCAAACTCCGTACGGTTTGGAACCGTTTGAAATCGCTGCTAGAACAAACCTATTTTGTATTAAAATGTAAGCAAACGTCAAACTTGCAAGACAAGCAAGACACAGGTATTTATCAAATATTCATCAAGCGTTGCTATGGAAATGTGTTAGTATGCTTTGTTGTAATTGAATAGGCAGCTAATTTTGAGGTGTTTGTGACAAGTAAGGTCAGAATAAATAAAATAATTTTACTTAAAATTAGACTATTGACGCTAAAATGTACTAGATTAATCTTGTAGCATAGCCTAAAGAAAAATATAGCTGCGACACTTACGCGCGGCACCTTTGACAAGCGAGGACCAACTTTATTACTATGTAGTGGGGAGGAAATAAATAAATCTAACATTACACCTGAAAGAAATAGTTAAAAATGTCTTTTGAAGTGAAATTAAGAATGGCGAATGTAGATTACTTGTAGTAAGTACAGCATTCTTGAAAGAAAAGTCAATTACCTAAAGAAAAATATAATTGAGTTACATATTATTTTGATAAATTACGATCAATAAATCAACTCATTTATGTAGAAAATTATTTATTTTTTAACGTTATAACACACATATAATAAATTGAAATTGAAATAAACTCACATGAATATAACTATAATAGAATATAAGCTCCAAGATAATCTTCAAATATCAACAAGATGTATACACAACAAAAGTTTTTTTATATGAGATTTTATTTTGCACAAGTAGTTTCGGTTTTAGACGAACTTGTGAAGATCTGCAATAATAATTTTGAAAATTTTGATTTATCTAGTTGTTCTCTTCTAAGCTTAAAAAAGATCTTATATAAGTACATAATTTTGTTTTATATAGATTCTTAGCAACCTGCACAATTTTATAAACGTATTATGTACGATTTTGCACCTTTTTTCGCTTTTTCATTTTATTCGCTAGATAAAAATATTGTCAAGATGGTGAAATGAAAGTAAATTTTTGATCTGGCTATAGTTCACGAACTAGTTTAAGCATGAAGTGCACAATTAGCTACGCTAAATCGGAGCAACATGTACCGTGCGTTCAATTTATCTTGATAACATTTTCATTCGCTGTAACTTTTATGTTTTTAAAGATATAAAGTTAAACAAAGAAGCAAAGTGTAGGGTTGGTAGCCAAGTTTTTTTCTAAGTTACATATAAAACAAAACACTAACGATTTTTTGACATATCAGCCTACTCTATATTTTTTAAATGGAACACCCTGTATATTACTACATTTTTTGAATCTCTAGAGAAATATAAACACATTTCGTGTATAATATCTTATACCTATCTTTAGGTGTTTACAAAATATTGACAGTTGAAAGTCGGGCATTTTGACATTTTGATAGGCTTTAAAATCTAAACCGCACGAGAGCAAAGAAAACGGTTTGCATATTCCTGTCTTAGGTTTTCATGAGCTATCGTATGACAGTAACTTTGAATTTAACCCGCGAATAAAATTAACCGGAACTTTTAAACCTCCGGTTAAATTGAAAGCCACTGTCATTCGATAGCTTGTGCAAACCTAAGATAGAGATGTGCAAACCGTTTTCTTTGATCTCGTGCGGTTTAGATTTTAAAGCCTGTCAAAATGTCAAAATGCCCGACTTTCAACTGTCAATATTTCGTAAACAGCTAAGGATAGGTATAGGATATTATACACGACATGTGTTTTGATTTCACTAGGGAGTCCAAAAATTTAGTAATATACAGGGTGTTCTATTTAAAAAACATATAGAGTAGGCTTTTATGTCAGGAAATTATTGGTGTTTTGTTTTATATGTAATGTAGAAAAAAACTTGGCTACCAACCCTACATTTTGCTTTTTTGTTTACCTTGGTATCTTTAAAACCAAAAAAGGTACAGCGAATCAAAATGATATCAAGGTGCTGATCAAATCTCAAATAATGGATATATCTGGATAACGATCGACTTTTACGAAAAACAACCAGCAAAAACAATGTTTTTGAGACTTACACCTTTATTGTAGAATCCGAACTGTTTATTGTCAAACGAAATGTTTTGCACTTTCTTATCTTCCACAACCTGGAAAATACTCCCCACCAAACCGAAAATTTCGTATATCTAGATAATTACTAAATAACTAAGATAAGAAGATGCAAATCGTTTCGCGCTAAGTTAAACAGATCAAATTCTTTAAATGGAAGGAATGCTATTCGACATGCTACATGAAATTTATCTAGAATTTTTGGAAGAATTCGAAAATCGGAAAATATGTCCCGCTCTTTTGAGACCTTTTATATTGAAATATGATTCAATAATATTGTCAAACTAAAATCAACATGGCTAAATGATGAAATGGTTGTAAGACTAATAAAAAAATTAGAAACATGTTATTTCTATAAAATGTGTATACATATGAAGGGTACAGGGGAAAAACGATCTAAGCGCCATTTCCATAGGAAACTTTTTAGTATTGACTTCACAGAAAATTTTATTCTTGATAAAAGTTGGTGTTTGGAAAAAAACTAATTTTGACAATGCTAAATTAAGGATAAGGTATACAGGGTACTCAATAAATACAAAAATGATGGTTAAAAAATCAAAAACTTTGGAATATCGGAAAACCTTCTACAGAAAAAATAAAGCTCGTATTAAGATAAAAATAAAAGTCAATGTCAATTATTGAAAAAAACCGCTTTTTCTTAATATTGTCCTTATTTTTTTCAGCAACGATGCACTTTTGGAAAAAATGGTATTTGACTTTTATTTTTATCTTAATAGGAGCTTTATTTTTTCTGTAGAAGCTTTTCCTATGTTCCAAAGTTTTTGTTTTTTAACCACCATTTTTGTATTTTTTAAGTACCCTGTATAACATCCTTAATTTAACGTCAAAATTAGTTTTTTTCCAAGCACTAACTTTGATCAAAAATAAAATTTTCTGTGAAATCAATAATAAAAAAGTTTCCTATGGAAATGGCGCTTAGATCGTTTTTCCCCTGTACCCTTCATATATATTTTATGAATGTTTCAATATTATTAGTTTTCGATTTTTTTTGGGCTCTTTAAATTTTGTAGCCTATTCCGATACGTTTTAGTCCGTTTTGGTGCTTTTGGTTAGTTTGGGTTAGTTCAATCAGCTTTCGTTTAGTTTTAATTTATTTTAGTCATTTGAACCCGGTTCCGATACATTATAACCAATTTTAATGTTTTTGGTTAGTTTTGGTTAGCCGCCAAAATTGGGTCGGTCAATCAACTATCGATTACTTTCGGTTCCGATACGTTATTACCAATTTTAGTGTTTAGGATAGTCGCCAAAATTGAATTAATCTGGGTTAGTTTTAACTTACTTAATATTATTTTTAAACTATTCCGATACGTTTTAGCCCATTTTGGTACTTTTAGTTACTTTTGGTTTGTTTTGGTTAGTCTTTCAATCAAATTTTGGTTACTTTCAATTAGTTTCAATTTATTTTAGTTATTGAATTAATTCAAGTTAGTCGTCAAAATTCGGTTAATTTTGGTTAGTTTCAACTTATTTTGATATTTTTAACCTGTTACGATACGTTTTAGCCCTTTTTGGTGCTATTGGTTAGTTTTGGTTAGTCGTTCAATCGACTTTCGGTTAGTTTCAGTTAGTTTTAATTTAGTTTAGTAATTTCAATCGGTTCCGATACGTTATAACCAATTTAAATATTTTTAATTAATTTAGGTTAGTCGCCAAAATTCGGTTAATTTGGGTTAGTTTCAACTTACTTTAATAACTTTAATCTGTTACGATACGTTTTAGCCCTTTTGGTGCTTTTGGTTACTTTTGGTTAGTCGTTCAATCCACTTTCGGTTAATTTCAGTTAGTTTTAATTTATTTTAATCATTTGAACCGGTTCCGATACGTTATAACCAATTTTAAAGTTTTTGATTACTTTCGGTTAGTCGCCAAAATGCGGCTAATTTGGGTTAGTTTTAACTTACTTTAGTATTTTTAATCTGTTCCGATACGTATTAGACCGTTTTGGTGTTTTTACTTACTTTTGGTTGGTCATTCAGTCAACTTTCGGTAACTTTCACTTAGTTCCAATTTATTCTAGTCATTTAAACCGGTTCCGATACGTTATAATTAATTTAAATTTGTTTGATTAATTTTAGTTAGTCCTCAAAATTCGGTTAGTTTCAACTTACTTTCGTTCAATCAACTTTCGATTAATTTCAGTTAGTTTTAATTTATTTTAGTCATTGGAACCGGTTCCGATACGTTATAACCAATTTTAATGTCTTTGGTTACTTGCCAATATTCGGTTAATTTGGGTTAGTTTTAATTTACTTTAACATTTTTAATCTGTTCCGATACGTTTTATTCCGTTTTGGTGCTATTAGTTACTTTTGGTTTGTCATTCAATCAACTTTCGGTTACTTTCAGTTAGTTCCAATTTATTTTAGTCATTTGAATCGGTTCCTATACGTTATAAGCAAATTTAATGTTTTTGGTTAGTCGCTTAAATTCGCTTCGTTTTGGTTAGTTTTAACTTACTTTAATTTTTGTAACCTGTTACGATAGGTACGTTTTAGCCTGTTTTGGAGCTTATGGTTACCTTTGGCTAGCTTTGGTTAGTCTTTCAATTAACTTTCGGTTAGTTTCAGTTAGTTCCAATTTATTTTAGTCATTTGAACCGATTCCGATACCTCATGATCAAATTTAAGTTTGAATAAACAAACTAACTAGCTGCACAGCTCTGCCGTCCTTTTCCATTTTAACACATAAACATTAACTTATTTATATAACATACAAACAAAACAATATATACACATAACGATAGTCTATTTACCCAAACAACGAATCTTTTTCTATTTTAATTCCTATGAAAATTATTGCACTCCGGCCCAGGTAAGCGCGTATGATTGGCATCGAGTTCCAACTGCGTAGTGTCCTCGCTTCACTGAGCTTCACGAAGAAAATTTGATTCCGTACCCCACTAAACGAGCCGAGTGTCGCGGCTATAGCTTCTTTAGGCTATGCTTGTAGACTGCATCGCTGTATAATTTTAACTCAATTTATTATACTTTATGCTTATTTTGTGACTAAATAACTGCAAATTTAACACTTAAAATTGGGGAGCAGGAAAACTTTTGCCGCTCTCTAATTAGGGAGCGTGAAAATTTTTCCCGTGGCACCGGAAAGACTTACTTTCTTTGCTCTACAGAGACGTCGAAAATTATAGTTTTCAGAGAGGTATTATGAAAAAAATATTTTAATAAAAACTAAAAAAATTTACCTTTATCAATAAAATTGTCTCCGTTGGCGCATCTTGCATAAATCTGTCGACGTATTCACTTGTTAATACCTTCGATTGGTTAGGCTGATGACCAACGGATTCTTTTTTCAGGGAGACTATAGCTTTCGGAAATTCGGAGATGTCGACGTTTTCATTGACTACTAGCATGGATTCGAGTATTTGGCCCACAGTGTGGAACTCCTCGATTTCTTCGCATGAAAATAACCATTAAAATTAGGAAATTGATTTGTTCTAAATATTTTGTGGTACCAATATATAAACATGGGGACCGGAAGGTATTTCCAATTATCGACCCATTTCATTATTACCAGCTATATCTAAGATCATTGAGAAATTGATGGCATCGAGAATGCTTACCTTTATGGAGGGCAAGGGAAGCTTTGCAGATAGTCCGTTTGGGTTCCGCAGGGGTAGAAACACTGTCCAAGGAATTCTAGATCTTATCTCAAAAATCACTAATTCATTTGAAAATTTGCAGTACAACACTATCCTATTTTGTGATCTGTCTAAGGTATTCGACTGTGTTGGCCATCAGCCCCTCTTAAGGAAGCACTTATTAAATCTTATCTATATAACAGAACTCAGGCTACAAGAGTGGGGGAGTATCGTCTTCTGAGAGGATTATGAATGTGAGGGTTCCCAATGGCTCAATGCTACTAAATGATGAAAAACTTGGGAGGGTGCTATTTGCTCTAAGGGATGTGGGGAATGTTAATGGGGAACTTGAGTGTATAAAATTCCTGGTGGTTCATATTGATCCAACCCTTAAATATGATTTTCAGGTTGAGATGCTCTCAAAGAGACTACGAGGCTCTCTGTTTGCACTGCGTGGTCTCTCTGACTGCATATCTCTGAGTGCACTAAGGACAGGATTCTTGCAGGGCAGAGATGACTGCAGACAGGCTTTTAGGGATTTTGAAATTTTGGCATTGTTTTCTCAATACATCCTTCAAAATCTTCTACACATTAGGGTCAATGAGAGCTTGTATAGGATGCATGGGGAGTCCATAGCTATTACACTCGACAAATAGAAATGCTAGTGCTAGCCTACCGTCGGCTAAGGAGGTGTCAGAATGGCCCCGATTGCCTTGCAATTACATTTTTTAACGTTCTTCCCCAGTATCTCAAGGGATTGCCCGTGAAAAGGTTTAATGACACCACTGAGTATATCAATTCATTTGTTTAAATATTTTGTTTTATTCAATTTTATAGACTTGATGTTCTTATACTTATGGTAGATTTGAAATGCCTGAATTTTAATTGTATTGTTTCACTGAAATTCTAATTGTTAACGTCTCATAGTCTTTAATGTTAATATGAGTTTAACTTTGAGTAAAATTGGTCATATTTTAGGCTTTAAACGAATTTATTTTTACTGCTAGGAATGTGATGATTGTTTATATTATTTGATTTGATTATGTATAATTATGCTGATGTATCTTGCACGTAATATAAATTTGAATTTGAATTAAACGTACCTACTTCGATAAAGCTTCGCCGCCAAAGAAGTCCTCGTTGGGTAATATGAAACTGTACTCATATCATAATTTTCAAAATGTTCAAAATTGTGTTGTTGTGCCATCTTTACATTGGAAATGATGACAGTAACCCGAGAACTAACATGGACAAATTCAGTAGCAGAAATTTGATGTTGATTAATTTGTCTATGAATCAACTAATTTTTTAAAAAGTAAAAAAATGCATTTTTTAATCCCCTTTATAAAAACAAGTTTAAACTATATCATATTTCTGGAAAACTATCAGTGAGGCTAATCATATGATGAAAAAATATACGAGGTGTTTCATTCAAAAAAGTGAAACTTTTGCTAGCACTTTTTCTATCATCTTGCGTAATATGGAATCTTGATTTTAACCAAACATGAATATTGCCAATGCTGGGACAATCTAATGTGCATTTGGCCATCTATTGGTTTTACGATAGCTGTTCATGATTTGGCACATTTGTTAAAATGTGTCAACGGCACCCTTCGTCGAATTGTATGTATAAATTATTTCTGCATTGTGAGTTGTTTCATTTATAGTTCCTATTTCCTGCATGGTTAATAGTAAATGAACATGTTTTTTGCTTTTAGGCTTGTATGATACTAGGGTTGCTTTTTCGTTGTAAGCAAACATCTTCTTCTTCTTCTTCTTCTTCTTCTTTTTGTGCCCTCTCCGTCATCGGAGGTTAGCGATCACATCAGCAAAGGTCTCTCGATTTGCAGCAGCTCTAATGAGTTGTTCAAAGTTTAATCCGGTCCAGTTCCTAATATTCCGCATCCATGATAGTTTCTTCCTGCCTAGCCCACGTTTGCCCTCTATCTTTCCTTGAATTATTAGCTGCAGTAGGTAATATTTTTCATTTCTCAAAACGTGACCAAGGTAAGCCGTTTTTCGCGTCTTTATTATGTGGAGCAGTTCTCGATCTTTGTGTACCCTTCTCAAAACTTCCTCATTAGTTGTGTGTGATGTCCATGGAATTCTTAACATTCTTCGATATGTCCACATTTCAAATGCTTCTATACGGTTCATTCTGACAATTTTCAAGGTCCATGTTTCTACTCCGTATAATAGCGTTGACCAGACGTAACACTTTGTAAATCGTATGCGTAAATTTACATTTAGCTGTTTATCGCGCAGTATGTACTTGAGCTTAAAGAAACTTTGCCTGGCTTGTTCAATTCTAGACTTTATTTCGACGTCATGGTCTAGTCTTGAGTCAATCCAACAGCCCAGGTACTTAAAACGATCAACCCTGGTCAATATCTTTCCGTCAACCTGTAGAGGCGTGGGTACGTTTGAATTACGAGAAATTGACATTACTTTCGTTTTGCTGATGTTTATGGCCATATTAAAATCTTTGCATGTCATATTTAGTCTGTTGATTATGTTTTATAATCCTATATCGGTATCCGCAACCAATACAGTATCGTCTGCATAACGGATAGTTGATATATTAACACCGTTTATCTTTATTCCGTCGCGTCGTTACAATCCTCAAGTGCCTTCGCAAATAAATATTCTGAGTATATATTAAAAAGTGTGGAGGACAACACGCACCCCTGTCTTACTCCTTTACAAATGTCAATGTTTCTTGATGACAAGTTATTCTCGACTTTTATTTTCGCGGACTGATGCCAATACAAGTTTCTGAGAAGTCCCAAATCCATACTATCCAACCCGATCTCCTCTAGGAACTCGAAGAGTTTATCATGGTTTACTCGGTCAAACGCCTTCTGGAAATCGACGAAACAAATATGTATATCTTTCTGTTGGTCGTGGCATTTCTGTGCAAGGACTTGTAGGCTGAACAAAGCCTCTCTCGTACCTAACCCATTTCGAAATCCGAATTGTTCTGAGCAGATGTTAGATTCGCATTTGTTATATATTCTCTTGTGTATACTTTTTAATAGGATTTTAAGAAGATGAATGACTCATCAGGCTTATGAGTCTGTAGTCGTTACATTTCCTTGCACTATGCTTTTCGGGTAGGGGTACAAAAGTTGACTCGAGCCAATCCTGGGGAATTTTGCCTGACTTATATATGCTGTTAAACAGAAGTAGAAGTAGATCTATGTTTTCCTCATTTATGAGTTTAAGTATCTCTGAGTTTATTTGATCAGGGCCTGAACTTTTATTATTTTTCAGTTGGTTAATAGCATATACAATCTCACTCTTTAGAATATGAGGTCCTCCTATATGGTCAACATTGATGTCTAGCTGCTGTCTTTCGTCTGCGAACATTTCTTGAATGTACTTTTCCCATTGTTGTAGTTTCTCTTCGTCATCAATTATTATTCTGCCGTCTGAGTCTTCTAGCATATTAGGTATTCTTTTGTTGTTGTGTGTTATCTTTTTTATTTCCTTATGTAAATTGTACATGTCGTTTTTGTACTGGAGCTCCTCAATTTTTTCACATTTCTGTCTCATCCAGTTCTCTTTTGCAACTTTTATTTTGTTTCTTATTTCCTTATTTATTTTCTTATAGTCTGTTTCATTATTCTTAACTTCTCGTCTTTTCCCCATTAGATTTAGAATTTCTTCAGTCATCCATTCTGTTTTCTTTTCTACACAAATTGACTTTAAATTGTTATTTGTTACTTCTAAAACTATATCTTTGAATTTGTTCCAAATGTTATCTATGTCGGTTATACCATTATTATCTATGCTAGTTCTTAAGGTGGTTTCGAGTTGTGTGTTTAGTTGTTCAGATGTATTTGTTTTAACCGTTTCTTCTTTTAGAGTTCCCATGTCAATTCTATTTTTGATTTTTCTTTTTTCTGCTTGAGACGTATATTAACCACAACTGGGTTGTGATCCGATCCGATATCGGCCCCAGGATAAGTTTTTGCACTAAGTATTGTGCTGCGGAATCTTCGGTTAATAAGCACATAGTCTATTTGATTCCTTACGATTCTGTTTTTGTTGTGTTGTGGGGATGTCCATGAATATAGTCGTCGTGGGTGGAGTTTAAATAAGGTGTTTGTAATAACCATATTGTGTTCTTGGCAGAATTCTATCAATCTATCTCCGCGACCATTTCCTTCTCCCAAGCCATACTCCCCTACGATGTTCTCAACTTTTCCTTGGCCAACTTTGGCGTTCATATCACCCAATTATTATGGTCACGTCCTGTGATTTTGTGGTTTTTAGTAGGATTTCTAGTTCATTGTACCATGATTCTATTTCTTTTTTATCTTTATCAGCTGTTGGAGCATACGTCTGAATTAAGTTTATATTCACCGGATTCCCTGATATTTGAATTAATATGTTTCTGTCCGAGTAAGGAACAGAATTTTTCACTGCTTGGCTGACATTTCTATTAAGTATTATGCCTACTCCATTTCGGTGTTCTGCTTCATTATTTCCTGAGTAGTAAAAAGTTTTCCCCATTGATTCCGTTTTACCTGATCCCGGCCATCTTATCTCACTGATACCCAGTATGTCAAGCTGCAGTCTAGTCATTTCGTGGCAGGCATTGGCTAGTTCTCCTGCTTCAAACAAAGTCCTCACGTTCCATGTTGCTGTTCTTAAATTGTTTCTTGAGTTTATTGTTTTCTTATCTCCACTCGAAGCCATCCTCCCCGGAGATCCGATTGGAGGATGAGTTTTGCCTCCGGAATTTTTAACATCGAGCGATTGCATTTTTTATTTATTTGAGACCGTGTGATTCTTTTGGGAATGATTTAACTCTCACCTTAACTCTCTTTTATACTACTGTTTGCTTAATCAAGCGGAACTAAAAAGAACCAATCCTGGAATCCCACTAGTCACGCTTGATCAACCAATACAATGGACTATACGGAATAGGCCCTCTATCTCTATTTAAACTATTCTTACATTTAATAATTTCCATACTCTCATATGCGTCTAATAATCTCCTATCAGTTATATTATGAATTAATTTTAAATTTTTAATTGTTATTCTATGATTATTATCAAAAGCATGCTCGGCAACACTTGATTTTTCTGTTGTACCATACTTTAAATGAGCTATATGTTCTTTGAATCTCGTTTGTATAGATCTGCTAGTTTGCCCAACATATTTTTGGTTACAATCCATACATTCAATTTATATATTCCACTTCTTTCTAATATTTTAATTTTGTCCTTTGGACCACCTAATAATTTCTTAATGTTAAACTGAGTCTGGTATACTAATTTTGAACCTACTTCCTTAAAAACTTTTTGGAGTCCTCTAGTATACTGAGGATTATACGGTATCGAAACATATTTTGTATTATCATCCTGATTAACGAAAGAAGTGGAATCACGAATGGTCTTTCTAAACAAATGCCTATTAATTAGTTTATTTATTAAGTTGGTATTAAAACCATTAACTTTCGCTATATTCCTAATTGTTTCCTTTTCATTAGTAAATCTTTCTCTGCTAAGAGGAAAGTTAACTAAACGGTGTACTAAAAAATGAAAGCTGGCCATTTTATGTTGGTCGCAGTGGAAGGAGTCATTAGGAATATATCGGTTAGTGGCAGTATTTTTTCTGTAAATATCAAATTCTAGTGTGTTATTATCGTTCCTAATGACTAAAGTATCCAAAAATGGTAGCTGGTCATTGTTCTCGACTTCATAAGTAAATTTAATGGTGGGGAAACGGTTGTTACAAAATCTTCAACATTAGCGGTTTTTGTGTCGAAAATCGCGAAAATGTCATCCACATACCTGTACCATACCCTTGGAAAATATTCGAACTCCTGACTGATTTCATTTTCAAATTTACTCATGAAAAGGTTAGCTAAGAACGACGATAAACAGGTGCCTATTGCCGTGCCTTCAAGTTGTTGGTAATAGTTATTTTTGTATTGAAAATAATTTTGATCCATGCAAGGTTTGGTTAAAGTTAAATATTCTTGTTTGATTTCGTTATCAAAACTATTCATCTCAAGTAATTCACCAAGGTATTGCAAGGTCTGTGGGATTGGTACACTAGGGAACAATGAGCTAACATCAAACGAGATTAAAATTTCACCTTCACTAAGAATCGTATCTTTAATTTTGTTTATGAAAGCTAAGGAACTTAGTACTCCTGAATTCTGTTGTTTTATAGGTAAGTTTTCAAACTGGTTTGCTAGCCACTTGGATATATTATAAGTTGGTGATCCTATTGCCGAGACTATGGGACGCATTGCCTTCCCAGGTTTATGAATCTTGGGAATACAATACATTACTTACAGATAATTTGTATCTAATTTGATCAGAAATAAGGTTGCTACATCTTCAAAGTGTTTTTAACTTGTGTTACCATCTTAGATAATGGATTCCTTGAGATTCTGTTATAGGGCCCGGATTCGATTAAATTATCAACCCGTTGAAAATATTCGCTTTTGTCTAATATAACATCCTGGAAGTAAGCATAGGTGGGGGGTGCATGGCAAGTCTTGTGGAAAATTTGCAATTTGAATGCGTAAATGTTACGTACCATACATATACATTACAAACCTGGTGCGAAGACTTACTTGACCCACCTAAAATTTGCAGTATTACCGATTATATTAACCAGCACCTTTGTCGTGCGGAATTTTTTCTAGCACTATTTTGTCGCGCGATATTTTGTCTAGCGTTATATTGTTCCGCAATCCGTCTATTCTGTACCGTTTTGAACTTGAGATGTGTTTATGTTATGGTTTTCTAGAGTAAGCATTTACGAGTGCACTTCGGATATCGATTTTATATAGTATTATTATGCAGTAACAGCAAGAAAAGGTGATTGCAAAACAATACCAAGCAAATTTATGATATTTTTTCGATGCATGTATATTTTACCCGATTACTATTGATGATTTAGTGTCATATCCTGTTTATCGGTTCTGCCTTATAGATGGATTGTTTTTGAATTTTAGTCTACTTGCTTAGTGAGTCTTTTAGGATATCATAAGATTTCAGATAAAATATGATTCAAACATTTTCCGATATAACCCAAACTACCAAAAACTCCAAGAAACTAACTTTAGGTATATTAGATAATAATAGCTGTAGTAAGAACGTTGATAGCATATGAATTATATAAAAAATCTTCAAACATATAAACATCTGACTTAAAAAAAAAAAAATTTTTTTTCATCATATGACAACTGAAAAAAAATAGTTTTAAGCGCCACAAAATGCTTTCCACTTTCTAAGTTGCTTTTCTTTTCAAGGCACCTCGAAAGAAACGTAGGAAAATGTCGATATTAAGACTTCTCAAGACTTAAGTAAAGTTTGCTCTGGTTTTGAATGTCACGCCAAGACCATGAAAAACTTTTCGTTTGGTTCACGTTAAAAAGAATGACTACCGTAAGCCTGCATTCTCTATATAGCTTTTTATTAGATAGGGGAAACCTTTTTTATTTAAGACTACATAGATCATCATCTAAATTATCAAATTGGCTGAAGACAAATTTTCTCAAAACCAGAATTGATCTTGTTCAATCATGTATAAGACTGTCCGAAGTCTTATCTTGGACTTGTGGCTAAAACCTGATCAGAACAATGGGGGACTGTTAAATGATGAAAATGCTACACCCTATTCTCCATGGGGTGAGGGCTAAGACAAACGAAAATTTATCGGCAGGGTACCATAAACCATAAGTGTAATAATGTTTACTACAGTTTTTATCAAGGAAGGAGTAAATATTCTATTATCTCGATACCTAAATAATAATTTTAAGAGTATATATGTCTGGGAACTTTCTCATTTGCCTGCAGCTTTTGGTGCTATAGGTACCTATATAAATTGTATTAATTCAATTCAAAATGTTGCAGAGGTGTCCTTGATTTAAAAGTGCACGATTCACTTGATCATACAGATCCTGATGTATATGCCAAGTTTAATTTCAAAATGTGCTAATATGATGGACGTCAGCGGAACTCTGATAGAGTTCAAACCCTCTGCAAGAAGAAAATTATTAGATGTGAATAACTGCTCGAACATATAATAAGAAATACGTTTACATTAAATGTCGGTAAAGCCTCAAAAGTTGCCATGGAAAAGGAGAATCTGCCCGACATGCGACAGGGCCAAAACTAAACTGTGGTAAGTGCTGAAGGTAACGAATTTCTCTTGAGAAAGTGAATATTAATTCGCAAAGAAGAAATAACATGTTGAAGAAGCAGTGTTTGAGGAATATTAGAAAATAACGCAGATAAGGTAAAAAGATAGTTTTCACTTCAGTATTATCCACTCACAATGCCTAGAACACGAGATATAATATAAACATAACCATAGCGACCAGGGCGGTATGAGAGGTCACTATGGATTCTTAATGCACGTTCATAACATTTTCTTATAAAAAAGCCATAAACACCTCAATCTGTAATAAATACCATACAAGATAAAATGAAAAATAATAGCATCCCTAAATGTTTACTTTTTATTCTGGGCGAAGCACTGGCATTACTATATGATTACACCCATCGAGCGTCATCTATTCCTCGGAACATACACCATCGGGCTGGATTGTCGCTTTCTGGGCGTAATCATCTGAGTAACGCCATTGGTCCTTACATAGCTATTATCTCCATGAATTAAAGACACACGGTAAAAGCAGTATGACAAGGCAAGGACATTACAAATTCTCGGCAAGCATTCATAGAGGAATTGTCGACAGGTTTGAAACCCCACCCGGTAAAGATCGCAGACTAAGTATTACCACAGTTGGAAGCATTAGCAGATGTATAGAAGGAGGTATGCTTCGGTTTGGATCGAAATATACTAGAGATTATCAGTAGTAATATAACAAGTGCAATGGAAATTACCGATAATTTTCGTTAAATATGCATGAATGCAAGTTAGGTTGAAAAAACGCACGAATGCACACCAGTGCATGAGTCAAAAAGAAAAACCCGTGCGTCAGCATTCAGTTAGGTTGGATTTTTGAAAATATTGTCACTTTATGACGAAAATACTCCAATTGGACTTCAAAAGAAAGGTTTCAATGTTTTATCATACGAATTGGCTTTTCGAGGAGGTGAAGCATGTAACTGTTTAATCGAATTTTTTTGAAGAGGAAAAACATCACGATAGGTCATCTAACAAATAGGATTGAATGCAACCATATATTTTAGAAAACATGTAAAGGTGGTAGTCGCAGTTTAACGGACAGCAAATGGCTTATATGGAACACTGCTAATGAAGACATCTATCCTGTCAGGTCAACCATATCATTCTAACGTTTTCTCAGAACTTTTAAAAAAAAATTACAGTTTTTCTTGCAGATTGTACAGAAAATTGATTTCAAAAAGGGAAGGCAATATAAAGACAAACCGTCTTTTTCTCACTAGTACCTAATCTGGATTGGCAAGAAAGTGGCGTATGGTACAAAAACCGTCCGGTTGGTAGGAATCAACTCGCAAAGTGGACAACCATTTCAGCTAAAAAAATTGGCCTGGACATCACAAAATTTAAATTCGCAAATCATTCTCATCGGGCCGCTACCGTAACGCAGTTAGCAAAAACCGGAGTAAATGAAAATGATTTAATAAAAATTAAGGGCTATGGCAATGTAAATTCAATAAAACCTTCCTTACAACTGGACAAAGACTTTCACGAAGAGTTGAGAAGGAAAATGAGAATAAATAAGAATTCAATGTTTCTTCAGTTTCAACATCGGCCTCAAGTAGCGTTGTTTCCGGTCAAAGTTCATCGTGTGTTGTAAATAATTTTAATAATTGGGTTTTTCATTGTCACAACTTTAATAACTAGTTTTAATAAAATGAAATGATTTTTGATTTAATATCTATTTGATGTTTAAATTAAAGACAAAAATAATTGTATGGGTACTTACTATTTTTGGAAAATAAAATTTCCGTCGTATTTTTTTAAGAGGTGTATGGATTTTGTATACTCTTTTAAGATTTAGGATATTTCCAAGTTATTTTTCTCATGCCTGATAATACTGCACATGTGCGGATTTTCGATAATTTGCACTACTGCAGTATTATCGCGTAATTTTGATATGATTGGCTAAGCAAAACAATGACTAGCAGGTATTTTATTATTAAAATGTCAATTTTGACAGATGATTGAAATTTTCAGAAGAATATGTTTCGCAAATGATAGAGTTAATTGCGGGAAACTACACTCGACAACATAAAACTCTACACAACCAAAGTTTTGATCAAATTTAATGTATGACAACTTTTTCCAAAGTCAAGTTTCAATATATTTTTTTTAATTGTAGATAAATGTATCTATATTAATTATTGATTTAATTCAATTTTGAATATA
>MU183236.1:48991-76217 GCA_016904865.1 Pissodes strobi | reverse complement strand
TATATATACGTTCCAAAATATACAGGAATGTATCAAAGTATATTTTCTCCGTAAAGTTTGCAACACCCGGTAGAATAAATTTGCATTTTGAACTTTACTGACTATGCTTTTTTGCAGAGTCTGATTGATTCTTTATATTTCGCTTTTCTTCTTTATACGTTTTTGGAAGAAATAGGATATTTGAATCAAAGGTTGCTAAGAGTTAGTAACTTGTGTGTATTATCTTCTCTAACTATTGTGACAGCTACTAAACTTCGATGTATCCGTCCAATTAGTTTCTGGATAGCCCTCTTGTGAAATATTATTCTAATCTTCTTCCAAAGAGTCTCAAAGCTCAAGGAGTGAATAATCCACCACCAAAGCTAACACTCGCTAAAATGACATCGCGCGAACCTCTTGTCTACTTTTCTCCATACTCTTTCTTGTTTGTAGGGAGACCTTCAGTATTTGATGCGTTCCTGCGCAAAATGAAGTCTGTTTAATCGATGCTTACTGAGAAGCTGAAGTCTAGTTTCCAGGCTTCTCTGACCCGTAAATTAGCTTCATTTAATCTTCTTCTTACCGATATTTCTTGGATGTCTACTTGCCAAACTCTTTGAAGTTAATTTCTTATCACTACTGCACTAGCAGGGACGGCTGGTACATAAGAACTGCAGAGCTGCAGAACCACCAAAATTTTGAAGGAGCTACTTGACTAATTTCTTATCCTTCAACTAAATAATTAACGATTCCTCAAAATAATAATGTAAAATTAAAGCACCCAATTTTCGGCCGGGAATGCTATTATATATGCCATCTCTGCTCATATACACTGCGAACACGCCGCCAACGCCGGCCGATGTATGCTCTAGACGGACTACAGTTCACCAGTAAATTTAATATAATTTCCTCGCGACGATATGTGAATGTCCTTATCTGGACTGCTATTATTCGTGCACAGCTATTCTTCTCAACCTAAAGAATGATACAGTTGTCAATTCGCAGAAATGAGCTATTGAATTTTAATAGGGAAAATTTCGCAGTTATTTAGCTGCATTCGTGACAGTACTTGCCGGTATTTACAAATGTAAGCTCGCGCGCGTTTTATATGGCTAAGTTGAAGAGACAATTATTAATTAATTGATGTGTCTAGATTGTTGTAGTTGTATCTTTTTTGTTTCTTGTTATTATTAGTAGGTTGCTGTGTGGTATAGACTGTAGACTTTTATAAAAATGGATGTAGTACATAATTTAGTGAACGTTAAAAGATTTTTTAAATACACTTACGAGAAAAAACTTTAATTGAAAAATAGAGGTAGGCCATTACCAGATATTTCTATTGAGATAGGCGGTGTTAGCAGAGGAAAACCTTACACTTACACACGTCACTTTAATAAAGAGATTTATTCTCGAAATGACTGGATTTGTAGATGCAATCAAAAAAAGCCCATTTTTGCTTTCCATGTGTAGTTTTCGGAGATAATAAAACATGGTCGGAGACAGGTGTAGGAGACTTGGTACATTTTACGGAAAAAATAAAGAAACATGCTATGGAATATGCTTTATTAGGTACAGTTAACCAGCCCCGTCTCCAGGGGTGAGGTGGCGAGGCAGAGGCGGCCGTTTTTATTTCGTCTATAAAGTTTTAATTCGTTTGTCTGCAACACGGTAAACACTATTGCAATGAATACCTATACATATTTAATTTTTTTACTGAAATGTTTAATCTAAAAACCCGTACGAAAAACAAAATTAGGTAAATTATTTACAAATTTAATGCCTCCCGCGGCGTTCTTTTAACACGGCACAAAATAATTTTCTAATGAACCTAAGCACAAACAATATAGCTACGCGTAGCTACATTGTTTGTGACCTAAGTCTTGAACCTAATAAGGTTGGCTTAAGTTTAAATAAGTGGGGACATGAAAACGTATAATGTATTATTTCATAGTTAACTCGCTAGTTAATATGTGAATTTAAAAATATTATTAAAATTTTCCTAGTTTCATTCGGTACCTTTTTATTCAAATAAATAGTATCGTTTTTGGTATTCAGCTAAATCAGTGGAAGCCAGTGAGGTAAGGCGCTAGGGCGCCCCCTCCCTACTTGGATACTTAAATATTTAGAGTAGTTTTTGACAAGAATTTTGTTGATGGTATCAAAAAAAAAAAGGGAAAAGGTATGTAACGAAACGTATTTTTGTAATGAAATACTTTTGCTGGGCGAATTTCTAATTCATCATTTTCCTCAGTTTGACCTTGAAAATTGTAAAAATTTTCACCTGAGGCGCATATTTTCACCTCGCCCGCCTTTCCCCTAGTATATACAAATGTTTCGATTTTGCCTGCCCTGAGCAGCACTGCCTCTTTGACAGGTCACGAGCCGCCACTGTGCACTAGTAACACGTTTTATTTCAGAACCAGGTCTTTTACCATAACCGCCAAGCTCACAAAACCTTGCCATGGCTCTTTCTAGGATTGATTGAACACTTAGCATATCCGCGATATCAGACATTATAAAAAGCAACAACCATACCTATTTTTTTGGCGGACAAAGGCTTCGTGAAATTTCCAAGTGAGAAACGTTTTAAATGCTTAAGAGCTCAGATAAAACGAGTGCAGAATAAGTTTCCAAAGTAACCAAACATTCAAAATGAGCAAAAAGTGTTTTTTTATTCCTATCTGTTGAAGCGAGAAACATATCCAGATGAAAAAAAAGCAAAATTTAAGAACGAGTCCTCAATAATTTAACATGCAAACTTTTGTTTTGAAAATTGAATAAAATTAATTAATATTAATATATTTATGCATATTTCGGAAATAGAAAAATGGGAAACCAACCTAAGTTCGATTCCAATGTTTATTCGTTGAAAAAAAAAACATATTAAACCTTAATTTTCTTTAATTTTGGTTTTCACGAATTTTATGTTATTATTTTAGACCACGCCAATTATAGTTGATATAATATGATGATAATAATCCGCTGCAAAAATTTCCGACAACTTCGAGGAAAAAGCGATATTATATTTTTCTGCCCTTGGTTTTTGGGCATTATTCCAATCTTCTTTCCTTCCATAGTTCTCATTGGTCAATAGTTATATGTGTCCTACTAATCTTATTCCACCTCCACTATTTCCCTGGAGGGATCAAAGTCATCAGATAAAGACCCCCAAATGAAAAAATATGGATAAGAATATTATCGTGTCCCCACATACTTTACTCAGTCATCGACGATAAGTATTTCACAGTCTTTTCAAAAACGCGTTCCTTCGCAATACTATCTTTGAATGCGGATTGCGGCTGTATAGTTTTTTGTAAAAGTTCTTCAAAATCATCAAGCCATGCAAATCTAGAGTTGAAAATAGTATGGTAAAAAAACGGTGTGTGCTTAAGAGCACACGACATGAATGAAAAGTTCAGCAAGGCGAGATTATATTATGAAATACAAGTATTTTTTTGTGTTCTCTATTTTGAAATTACTTGTGATAACTTCAAATTTAAAGTGAAATTTTTCATCGAAATCTCCCATAAAATCGGCTGAAACTGCTGCTTTTCGCATGAATAATGTTTTTCAGGCCTAGCCCATTTTCCCATCTTAATTAATGGGATTTCAAGCAAATAATTCTACTTACCACAAAAAGTATACGCATCGATATGCCAAAAGTACGGTTTTACTTTAAAATCTGCCATAACATTTACCAGAAGCTGCCCCTAATTACCAAAAAATTTCTACATTTTCTGATCCTGACCTATTTTTCCTGCTTCAAACCATTTTCAATGAGATTTCATGCAATTACATGTATAAATATACATATTTTAACTTAAGCATCATATCAAAATATTCCTTTAAATTTCCCGTAGTGCATCAAAAGCAAAGCTATCTATTGAGACACGTGAAATTGCTGAAAAGTTTTCTGCATGTTTCAATTTAACTTCGATTTTCACGTATTTTCCGATTTGGTATGTCAAATTGCTATAGAACTTTGTAACTGAAAATAAAAAGTCACCAGTTCTTGGTATGTTCTGCTCATATCTTTAAAGTACGAAAGATGGTTGCTCCAGATTATTCAGTTTATTAACAATAATAAAATATTAAGTGGCGACATGTTGTGTCAAAACTCGAAATGGTGAAAATATTGAAAATCAACTGGCTCAACCTGTATAAACGGCATCATCATTTCCAAAGTGTCTTCCAATACGATTTTTGGCGTAGATTCTCGTCAAGTAATCGGCTTTTGTAAAAAAAAATCCTTGCGAGAAAAAACTTTATTTTTTGACCTAGAATTCCATGTTTTTATATTTTCCTTGACATTTTCGAAATAGAGAACGAAGCATTGATAGAGTTTTTTTTCCTATAAATTCCCCATTTAACTGTCGTCTCAGTTTTGTCGTTCCTCGCGACTTTTTCGGCACTAGAACGACCAAAAGTGACTAACCCATTTTTCAAAAATATACACACTCAAAAAATACTCAAAATAGTCGCGATTTTCGAGAAAAATAAAGTTGACGCCGACTTTACCTGAATGAGCGATGGCCAAGCGTCGCACGTCGCAATGACGGCTTAGTATCGTTCACTACCTAGCAAAAAGTTTGGTGAAAGCGCCCAAAGGAGTTTTCACTTCCTGGCTGTTTCTCTCTCTCGTTTGGCCCAAGCCGCCTCAAGCCGACTTTACACGAATGAGCGTTAAATAACCAAGCGTGATGCGTAGCGGCTGAGTCTCATTCACTACTGAGGAACTGAGGAAAAGTATGGTTAACGTGCCTAAAGAGGTTTCCACTTTAAAAATATTATTGTAACACACCCCTGAATTGATATCACAGTTGTGTAAGACATGCTTGTTGGGGAGATACTGAGATTTGCGTGACCAGGTATAGTTAAAAATATTGCATTCCTGTAATAAAATTTGGATTTTCAGCAGCTAAATCAATCTTATATAAATATATCCAGTGGATTAGTTCGAGTTAATAAATCGAAAAGCTTTTGAGCCTAAAATGTATAACTCTGCGTTACTTGCGTGGGAATTCCGTGAGATCTAAATCACTGGGAACTTACTTTACAAGTAGCCTACTTTTCCTTATTATTTAGGTTCATCTTAGAAAGTTTAAATCAGGTTCATATAATGTTTTATATCGGAAATTATGAAATCGATAACTTGAATAGATATTTGCACATTTGAAGCCAAGATTTTTATTCAAATCCACCAAGAGTTTCAGAACCTCTTAAAATTACATAATAAGTGCTTTCAAAGCCAATGCTTTGGATGACCACGTTGCGCTGTGGTTCACAGCCCATATATCCCTATATCAAAAATGTCCATATTATTAAATATGAATGTTTAACTAAAATTTAAGCAAATCTACCTTTGAGAAGACTTGCCAAGTTCGTACTTACTAATATAGTGACGTGCCAAAAACTGTGTTGATAGGCGATTTTAAAGGCAGTGTTAAAATAAAATAGTTTAGTACCTAATAATGAAGTTGATAAATAAGTATGTTTTATCGGAATGCTAATTTGTAAGCGGTATTTTTATTTACCAGCATCATAATATAAAGACCTAAAGAGGACTTACTCATTCATTATTAAATATTTTGCATCTTTTGGCAAAAATAATAATTTTAACATTGAAAATGATTCTGTTTTCCTAGTATAGGGCCTCAAATCGTAAAAAAGTGCGTGCTACATTTGCCACACATGACGTCATACGCGTGAGAGATCGTGTTAGTTTGTTTATTTAAACTTAAATTTGATTATAACGTCTTGGAATCAATTCAAATGTCTAAAATAAATTGGAACTACCTGAAACTAACCGAAAGTTTATTGAACGACTGACCAAAAGCACCAAAAGTTAAACCTAACCGAAATAAACCGACTTTGGTGACAAACCAAATCTAACCAAAAACATTAAAATTGCTTATAACGGATACGTTAAATGACTAACCAAAAGTAACTTAAATCACTAAACGAACTAAAACGTATCGGAACAGTTTTCAAATATTAAAGTAAGTTGAAACTAACCCAAATTTCAAATTAACCGAATTTTTCCATCTAACTAAAATTAACCAAAAACATTTAAATTGGTTATAACCTATAGGAGCCTAGCCGGTTCAAACGACTAAAATAAATTGGAACTAACTGAAAGTAACCGAAAGATGATTGAATGACTAATTAAAAGTAAATAAAGTACCGAAACGGGCAAAAACGTATCGAAATAGATTTAAAATATTGAAATAAGCCAAAGCTAACTCAAATTAACCGAATTATGGTGACTAACCAAAATTAACCAAAAACATTAAAAATGCTTATACAGTATCGGAACCGATTCAATTGAATAAAATGAATTTGAACTAACTGAAAGTAACCGAAAGATGATTGAATGACTAGCTAAAAGTAACTAAAAGCACCAAAACGGGCTAAAACGTATCGAAATAGATTAAAAATATTGAAGTAAGTTAAAACTAACCAAAATTACCCGAATTTTGACGACTAACCAAAACTAATCAAAAACTTTAAATTGCTTATAACGTACCGGAACCGGTTTAGATGACTAAGGGCCATTCTATACGGGCAGTTAAAACGCGGCTGTTTTGCCGCTAGGAACAGCCTATACCTATATTTACTCTCTCTTTTATGTATGTTCGAATAGACCATAAGCTAAATAAATAAATACATAATTTAAAGAAAACCTATGCTTTTAAATGACGCTATCTACATGAACGTTTTTGCAGCTTCCTCAATCGGCGTTGAAACAGCCAGTGGCTGTTGCAACGCTTATGGAGGCGTTGCGGCCGCTAGCGTCATAAACGCGAATCAAACTACACGAGGCGAAAATACGCGGTTGTGCCGCATCTACGTAGGAATGGCCTTCGCAGCTGCAAAACAGCCGCGTTTCAACTGCCCATGTAGAATGAGACCAGCGTTTCGGTCGCTGTTTAACAGTCGCGTTTTGACAGTCACGTGTAGACTTGAGAAATTTGGTGCGGTTGCTAGCGGCAAAACAGCCGCGTTTTAACTGCCCTTGTAGAATCGCCCTAAAATATATTAAAACTAACTGAACTATATCGAAAGTTGATTGAACGACTAACTAACCAAAAGTAACCAAAAACACCAAAACGGGTTAAGATGTATCGAAATACATTAAAAATATCGAAGTAAGTTAAAATTAACCCAAATTAACAGAATTTTGGTGACTAACCAAAACTAATCAAAAACATTAAAATTGCTTATAACGTATCGGAACCGGTTCAAATGACTAAAATAAATTGGAACTAACTGAAAGTAACCGAAAAATGATTGAATGTCTAACCAAAACTAACCAAAAGTAACTAAAAGCACCAAAACGGGCTAATCCATATCGAAATAGATTAAAAATTTTTGAGGTAAGATAAAACTAACCCAAATTAACCGAATTTTGGTGACAAAAATATTAAAATTGCTTATAACGTATCGGAATCGGTTCAAATGACTAAAATAAATTGGAACTAACTGAAAGTAACCGAACGATGACTGAATGACTAACCAAACCTAACCAAGAGTAACTAAAAGCACCAAAACGGGCTTAAACGTATCGAAATAGATTAAAAATATTGAAGTAAATTAAAACTAACCAAAATTAATCGAATTTTGGCGACTAACCAAAACTAACCAAAAACATTAAAATTGGTTATAACGTAACGGAACCGATTCAAATGACTCAAATAAATTGGAACTAACTCAAAGTAACCGAATGATGATTGAATGACTAACCAAAACTAAACAAAAGTAACTAAAAGCACCAAAACGGGCTAAATCATATCGAAATAGATTTAAAATATTAAAGTAAGTTAAAACTAACTCAAATTTACCGAATTTTGGCAATTAACCAAAACCAACTAAAAACATTGAAATTGGTTATAACCTACCGGAACCAGTTCAAATGACTAAAATATATTAAAGCTAACTGAACTTTAACGAAAGTTGATTTAGCGACTAACCAATAGTAACTAAATGCATCAAAACGGGCTAACACGCTTCGAAAAAGATGAAAAATATTGAAGCAAGTTGAAACTAACCCAAATTAACCAAATTTTGGTGTCTAACCACAAATAGCCAAAATCACTAAAATTGGTTATAACGTATCGGAACTGGTTCAAATTATTAAAATATATTAAAACTAACTAAAATTGACTTAAAGTTGATTGAACGACTAACCAAAACTATCCAAAAGTAATCAAAGGCATCAAAAAGGTCTAAAACATATCAGAACAGATTAAAAATATTAAGGTAAGTTGAAACTAACTTAAATTAACGAAAGTTTGGCGGTTAATTAAAAGTATCCGAAAATATTAAAATTGGTAATAACGTATCGAATACGGTTCAAATCTAAGACTACTTACTTAAAAAGACAAAGTCTGTCATTCATAATTTTCTAGAAAACTGCATCGTATACCACAGACTGTGACGTGCGTATTTATCAATGAAACTGTGGTACAGAAAGTGGTTAGTGGGTAAACAAACATAGGCGTAGCATTTTAATTTTTCGTAATTATTTTCTTTCACCAAAATTCAAATCTAAATTGATTAGGCAAATCTAAAAATGGGAATTTGTGGGTCGTTTATAGAGTTCGATTCTTAAATTAAATCTGGATATTGAAATTTGACACCGAAAATTTTCAAGTTTGGAAACGAATTTTTTAGCACATAATTTAAATTGTCTTGATTGTCTTGAGTAGGTAGGAATGATATTTAAATGTATTGAAAAGTCTTTATTAATATTTTTGAGGGATATTAAATTATAAAAGATTAAAAGTCTATAAAGTTCCAATCTAAATTGATTACGTAAATCTAAAAATGGGAATTTGTGGGTCGTTTATAGAGTTCGATTCTTAAATTATATCTGGATATTGAAATATTGGGAAATTTGAGACCGAAAATTTTCAAGTTTTGAAACGAATTTTTTAGCACATAATTTTAATTTGATTCTCTTGAGTAGGTACGAATGCTATTTCAATGTATTGAAAAGTCTTTATTAATATTTTTGAGGGATATTAAATTATAAAAGATTAAAAGTCTATAAAGTTCCATCACCATACCTCCAATTTTTTTTGTTCAGACTGGTTGGGTATCAACACTGGTATGAAAAAAGGTATCGACAATTTCGAACACCAAAACTCTGGCACGCGCAGCCACAGAATTGACGTATGGAAACCAGTTCAAATGACTGAAATAAATTGGAACTAACTGAAAGTAACCGAAAGTTCTTTGAATGACTAACCAAAAGTAACAACAACCCAAAACGGGCTAAAACGTATAGGAACAAATTAAATATATGGAAGTTAAAACTAACCCACATAAACTGAATTTTGCCGACTAACCAAAAACATTAAAATTGGTCATAATTAAGGTATCGGAACCGGTTCAAATGATTAAAATAAGTTGGAACTAACTCAAAGTGACCGTTAGTGAAAACTAACTAACTAAAAGAAGCAAAACGGGCTAAAACCTATCAGAACACATTAAAAATGTTAAAGCAAATTAAAACTAACCCAAATTAACCGAATTTTGCCGATTAGCCAAAAGTAACCAAAAACGTTAAAATTGCTTATAGCGTACCGGCACCGGATCAAATGGCTAAAATATATTAAAACCAACTGATATTTATCGAATGTTGATTGAACGACTAACCCAAAATTAACCAAAAGCACCAAAAAGAGCTAAAACGCATCGAAACAGATTAAAAATATTAAAGTAAGTTGAAACTAACCCAAAATAACCGAATATTGGCGACTAGCTAAAATGAAACAAAGACATTCAAATTGGTTATAATAACGTACCGGAATCGGTTCTAAAATAAATTGGAACTAACTGAGACTAACCGAAAGTTGATTGAACGACTAACCAACACTAACTAAAAGCGCCAAAAAGGGCTAAAACGTATCAAAACAGATTAAAAATATTAAACTAAGTTGAGACTAACCCAAATTAACCGAATTTTGGCGACTAACTAAAATTAACGAAAAACTTTTAAACTCGCATTTAAATTGGTTATAATAACGTGTCGGAACCAGTCCAAATTACTAAATGTTCCCCCGGTTGCATCTTTGCGAAGGACTGTGCATCTTTATTAATTAAAAATTAAAGATATTGCAATACACCATAATACTAAATCAAACCGTTCATTTAGGATAGTATATAGTAACATACTTTTATCGTAATAGATGTAAAATGTTTTTAGCATTCTAATGGCGTAAAAAATATTCCAATAATTAAATGGAGTAGGACTACTGATTTCGCTTTTTAACTTTCATAATTTATCCTGATTTTAAAATAATTTGACACTAATTTTATTAATTCGGTTCCATGGCAATTTAACGGGACATCTTCATATATATTGGTCCTCAAATCAGTCCAGTAAAAGTAGACGGCAAAGTTTTTAAAGTATTTATAAGCAAATATTACCATTCAGTTTTCAGAAGTGTGTTTATAATTCGCGCACAAGCGAATGAATTGGACTCGCCAGGCGGTAGGACTCGTCAGGCGGTAGGACTCGTGTAGACGAAAATATCAATTATGGTAGATTAGTTTCATTTTTGATTAGCAGATATAATAAACTTGTAAAGTGTTATTAGAAGCTAATTGTCATCTACTTGTACTTGAACTAGAAACACATGCATTATTTTATTGCTTTGTATGGTCCTCGAGGGACGACAATGAAATGACATTTAATACTCACCGATGACACAAAAGTTTTGGAAAATTCCGACTTGTTTTCTTGCAAACTCTACAATGATTAACCGTGATAAAGTATTAAACACTGATTTGCCTCAAAAAGTGTTACAAAGCACTAAAGAATACCACACGATAGTAATGTATTTAAAACATGCCGTTTTACTACGACTAATACGATATGTTTGTTATTCGGCCGGAATCGGCCGAAAGTAGACGAGACGTAGTCGAAGTAGAGGAGACAGCCACGCGGCATTGCCACTTTTATTTATAGAAATTCTTCGCGTGCTTGATGACAATATTTAAAATTCTAAAGTAGGTAATTACGTATGTTTATTTTGTTAACTAACGTAGATTTAGATTAGGTATTTATAGAATAACAAATGTAACATGGTTCAATAAATTTAAAATAGTAAGTGCTATTTACAAGCAAAATATACCTACTTGAAAGTCAAATTCACTGATTAATAAGGAAATCTGGCAAACTTGCTCGTGTACCACAGTGTGTGTTAGAATGCGATTTAATTTGTGGTACATACAAAAAGTAAATAAATGTATCTTTATTATTTTATTTTATCTAATGTTCAAATGACTAAATAAATTAAAACTAACTCAGCCTAACCAAAAATCGGATTGAAAGTTTAATCAAAATTATTCAAAAATAACCAAAAACACCAAAAAGGGCTAAAACTTATGGGAACAAATTAAGAATATAAAAATAAGGAACTAACCCAAATGGTTGGCAACATGGCGAACAATAGTAACGCACTTAAAGTGTCTCCTAGAAAATCCAGTATTTGTGGTGTTTGTAAGACAAATTCTACAAGAAATAGGGTATTTTGTGTTCAGTGCAAGACCCATTATCACAAGAGATGTGTTAGTAAGCTACAAGGAGCCCAAACCATTGAAGAAGATCAAATTTTGTGCTGTGATATGACCGCTCAAGGTCGAGACAACGACAATGATGTTTTATCAGACGAATCATTTTTATCGACGGAGAGCTCGCCTTATGATAACACACTTAGGCAAAACGATGAGGTACGCTATCTAAAAGCTATTATTAAGATAAAAAATACTTTAATAAGGGAACTTATCGATAAAAACAAGACACTAAATGAAATGTTGCTTCTACAAAAACACGTAAATAAACAAAACCTGACAACAGCGGAGAAAGGCGAATCAGCTGCTAGGCAAACAGCAATGCCAATTGATAAACAAAAAGAGTCTCATAGCCCAACTAATTCAATCAATCGCAAGTCCTCTTCTACAAATTTAAACTTTGAACCAAAACATACAACCAACCAGAGCCAGAGACAAACCGAACAAAGTTCTCACAACGGAAAAAAGGAGACCAATACCCATGAGGCGTCAGAAGAGAAAAGGACAAATATAACCCAACATAATGGTAGCGAGTCTAGCGAAACACATGATGAACGACCATGGCGCACAGTGGTCCATACGAGAAAACGCAGCAAGCCAAAGCCACAAATTATAGGTAACACGGTTAACGGTAGGCTAAAAGCAGCGCCTAAAAAAGCATACTTATATGTATCCAGACTTGACCCATCACATACAAGCCATCATTTGGAGGAATTCCTTAAGACTGTCTTCGCAGAAGTAAAGGTAGAAGAGACAAACTACTCCAAATTTCCGGACTACTATGCATCGTATAAGGTGTCAATTGATTTGCAGAACCTAGACAATGCAATGAGATCAGATATATGGCCCCGAGGAGCTCATGTGTCTAGGTTTTTTCATCGGAATCCCAGAGCACTGCTGAAGAAGTAACCGATGTTTTACCAAACTTGCTTTTATTAAATTGTCAGTCTTTAAATGTAGAAAAAATTAATTTAATCACTTCTGAATATTTATGTAATAGTAATTTTAACCTTAATTTTCTTTGTTTGACAGAGACATGGTCTCGACCAGAATCGGTGACTAATTTAAATTTTTTGAATTTTTCAAATATATCAAGTTTTTCTAGGTCAAATCATCGCGGAGGGGGTGTTGGTATTTGGTGCCAACAAAGCATAGAAGCCGAGGATATTGATCTTTCTAGATACTACATGGAAAAATGTATCGAAATATGTGGTATTACCTACAAAACCCCTACACTTGGTAAGGTTCATCTTTTAGTTTGTTATAGATCTCCGGGCAGGGAAAGAGGGGGTTTTCAATTATTTATTTCTAACTTGGACTTAGCACTCGGATCCATATATAGGCCGAACGCTAAAATTATTTTAACAGGTGATTTTAATGTAGACCCAACACTATGTCCTGGGGAATATACAGAACTTAATACTATGTTGTCATCTTATAATTTATATAATGTTGTTAATGAGCCTACACGTGATAGTAGTATTTTAGACTTGATTTTCACTAATGTTAAGCTTAGATGTTCTGTTCAGGATAATATAATATCTGATCACAAGACTCTATTAGTTAAGACAGAAATGCCAGAACAACAGTCAAACAACTCAATAATTAAAAAACGTAGTTTTAATTTTACATCAATAAATGATTTTAAAAATAATTTAAAGGCTCAGAATTGGACCTTTTTAAACTCTTACTCTAATGTGGACTTGGCTTTTAATAAATTTTACCATACATTTATTTATTATTTTAATAGTCATTTTCCTCCAAGAGAAATTAAAAAGTTTGATAAAAAAAATTGGGTTACGACAGAAGTAAAAAAATCTAGTATGGACTTGAGACATTTATTTAAACTTAAGAAAGATGGTTTTATTTCTAGTGAAGACTACTCAAAGCAAAAAAGAAAACATAATAAATTAATAAAAAACAGCAAAAAATACATTATGAAAACTACATAAATAAATCCCACGATAAATCTAAGGCATCCTGGAATATAGTCAAAGAATTGACTAATAAGGAACGTAAAGAAATGACTTACGAACTACAGGATGGTTCAAATATATTAGTTGAAAATAACGAAATTGCAAACTACTTTGCTGACTTTTTTAAGAATGCTCCCTCCGAGATTATTCAAAATATAAAAAAAAATTAAACATATTCATCAATCGATAATTTAAAAATACCAAATTCTTTATTTCTAAGCCCTATTACGCATAATGAACTACATTCAATTATAAAAGTAAAACTAAAAAATAAAAAATCGTCAGGAGTAGACGAGGTACCCACATATTTATTAAAGCAGGTCGCAGACTGTATAGTCGAACCACTGTGCATCATAATAAATTTGTCATTCGGTACTGGCCAGTTCCCTGAGCAGCTTAAAATAAATAAGGTAATTCCAATACATAAAAAAGGCGCCAAAAATAAAGCAGAGAATTATCGGCCTGTAGCATTATCACCGAGTATGAGTAAGATATTTGAATATAGTTTCTTATCTCGCTTGGAATCTTTCATTGATAACAACAAAGTATTGACAAACAGTCAGCATGGTTTTAGATGCGGTAAATCGACTAACACCGCGATGTTAGATTTTTGTAGTAGGATGACCGATCGTTTGGAGGATGGTGAGTGCCCTGTGGGGGTTTTTTGCGACCTTAGCAGGGCATTTGATTGTGTTCTTCATGATCGGTTGTTGTATAAGATGGAGGTTTATGGCGTCAGAGGCCCTGCTTTAGAATGGGTTAAATCCTTTTTGAATAATAGGGAACAGCTCGTTGAGGTGAACGGAGCTTTCTCTGGTAGGGTTGATGTGCAGATGGGGGTACCACAGGGTTCTATATTGGGCCCTGTGCTGTTCCTTCTGTACGTAAATGATATTGAGACGTGTTTAAATGCCTCTGTGTCTGCTATTCTCTATGCAGACGATACATCTCTTATTATATCGGATAAGCAAGCTAATATGGTTGAGAATATATGCAATGACACATTGAAACAAATAGATAAGTGGTTCTGTAGTAACTATCTATACTTAAATAATTCTAAAACAAACTATATTAGGTTTCATACAGTGCAAAATAGAGCAAATATTCAGACAAGTCTAAATATAGATGGCCAAAATTTAGAGGAAGTAAAATCTGTGCGTTTCCTGGGTTTACACATTGACAATGTTTTAAATTGGAAAAGTCACTGTTCTGCCTTAAAAGCAAAGCTATCTTCAATATTATATCTTTTTAGAAATCTAAGGGAGGTGCTGGGTCTGGATTCAATGCTGAATGTATATTATGGTGAGGTATATTCTCGGCTAAAATATGGAATTCTTTTTTGGGGAAATAGTACGATGGCGCCGGAAGTATTTGTTTTACAAAAGAAGATTTTAAGATGTATTATGCGAGTCTCTAATGTAACTTCCTGTAGAGAAATTTTTAAGAAAAATAAGGTTTTACCTTTGAGAGGTATTTACATATTGGAGGCTTGTGTTTACGTATATCAAAACCAACATTTTTTTTTCTAAAAACCAAGATATTCACCATCATTTCACGCGAAACAAAAGTGATTTATGTATTCCTTTTAAAAAGTTGAATATCAGTAAAAGTTTACCCACAGTTGGGGGCCTTGAGATCTATAACAGACTGCCAAGTGAAATAAAGAATGCTAAATCATTCGCAGTATTTAGAAGGACACTAAAAGATTACCTGGTCGAGATTTGTCCTTATACTTTAGAAGAGTTTAATAGTTTTACCTAGTTTGTTTATTGTAACTATTGTATTTGTTGTTACCTTCAATTTTATGTACTTTATCAATGTAATTTTATGACGGATCCTATACAATTATTATAATATTGTAAAAAAGGAATAAAGAAAAAAAAAAAAAATTTACCGAATTTTGGCCACTAACTAAAATTAACTGAAAACGTTAAAAATCATTATAACGTATCGGAACAGGTTCAAATGAATCATATGAACTGAAAATTACTGAAAGTAACCGAAAATTGATTGAATAACTAACCAAAAGTAACTAAAAGCGCCAAAAGTTGCTAAAACGTATGTAGATTAAAAATATTGATGTAAGTTAAAACTAATTCAAAATAACCTTATTTTTGCGACTAACCAAAACTAACCAAAAAGATTAAATTTGATTATAAAGTATCAGAGTCGGTCCAAATGACTAAAATAAAATAGAACTAACTGAAACTGACGGAATGTAATCAACACCCTGTTAGTTTCAATCAGAACGACTAACCAAAAGTAGCTAAAAATACCCAAAAGCACCAAAACGGACTTAAACGAATCTTAACAGGTTAAAAATATTACAGTAACGTTATGGCTAATTACATATTAATAGATTTTTCTATCTAAAAGTGAAGGCTAATTATTTAGGTCTTCATATCTGCACCTTTTTTATTTATTTTTGTTTTAATTATGATTATGTTTAATATTATTGTTGAAAATGCATTTCTTTAATTATATATAATAATATTATAAACACTGGTGTTTGTATTTTTGCTTTTTTAAACTCTGCTTTTAGAAACCATTTGAATTTCAACACAAATCACATTTTGCGTTTTTATTCATCATTTTCAATGTCCCCCCGGTTGCATCTTTGCGAAGGACTATGAATTTTTTCTTGGGAAGTTTCCTTTTGAGATATATGGATCTGAGGTTAAAAGTAATCCGTTCATAAGATTTAAATTAGTGTGTTCCCTACTGTTTTTCCTGACATGGTTTAGTCTAAACTTTTGGATATCCTTGTTTCTGACATCCGCAACTTCTTCAGATAGTTCACCAGTCGACAAAATATAATTGCTTAGAACCTCCGATCCATGAATCACTATTTTATGAAAGGAAGATGGAAGTACCATGGAAAAGCTTCGACCCACTTCTTTGCGGTTTAGTTTCAAAGTCCCTGAAGTTTTGAACAATAATTATTTGATATCCAGAATTTAGAGCTTCTAGAATTGAACTGCATGGACATATTAACTCTTCTGTAATTTGAGTTATCTCAGCGGATAGTGTGGATTTTCTAAAAAAAAAAAATCGCGCCGTGTTGCCGTCGTTAGACGTACCACTTCATCCTGCCTTCGGTTTGTCAATATGTAAACCAAGTCTGTTTCTAAATTCCTGTCGAATTGCCATTTTACTAAATTCAATTTTCTGCTTGCTCTCAATAGATTGGGCTTGCCATCTTTTAATAATAATTTTATAAGAAACATGAATTAAAAATTCAAAAAAAACTGATACATATAGGTGTGAAGAGGCGATAGACAAAATTCAAAAGCTTTTCGTTAGTAGCTTTGTGGCGACAATTTTCAATATCATTCATCTCCGTTGGAATGGTTCTACAAATGTAGCAGGCACTACATATTTTTCCATCGATCATCGTTAACTGCAAGAAATGAATTATTTGTATGACTCTGTTACATGCTATCTGTATTTTTGATCTTTTAGATGACATATTTTCTTTCAAATATATTTCTTCTGATTTAGACACGTCTGAAGTTTCTTTTTTAAATAATTTAAATCTGATCGGCAATATCTAAAAAATACATAGAAATGCAATAATAAGCAAAAGAAATCATAAAAATTATAATGCAGCAAAAAACCTGGTACTGGAAGAACTAGGATTTTTCCATATAACGGTAGAAAATCCTAAATTCGATGTTGCTAAAAGTTGTAGGGGAGCATAAGATGTAACAGATTACTATCCGAAGTTGATCCATTCGAAAAAGTTGGTACTCGCTGTAGTCAGTATTGCCGTCAAAACCCTATTTTCCTTTCAAAATAAATTTTTTTCTATTTTCTTCCGGAATGACTTGGATCACGCCTTGTTGGAGCTTTATCTCTTTTTCGGCTATATGATCGAGCAATTCTTGAAGTTCAACCTCAGCAGAAGATTCGCATTTTTTCCTTTTAATACGTTATGATAATTCGGAAAAATGTTTAAACTAATTTTAATATTTGCAATTTTTTTAAAGGTGTTGGTGTTTGGTTAGTTGAACTTCAACCAGTAAAGGTAAAACTTCTTCCACCTTAAATCCCTTAAATCGATCTTTCCTAATTATTCGATGTCTAAATTCCGTTACGAAAGACTGTCTTTTTTGCAATCTCAGCCATTCTCCGTTTTTGTGTCCGCTTACTACTTTCATTAAAATTTTTCCTAAGCCTTCCACGGCTACACTTTAGCTCACATACCTTCTCATCTTTATTCTTGTCTATAACGATTTGTTCTTCAGTTTGCAGCCAGTCATTATTGCTTTCTAAGAACTTATGCCTAATATAACGATTTTTTTCGCCAAGATGTAGAATTTTTTTACAAGTGTATTTTTCTTTTTGATCTAATTTTTCAAATTTTAACACTCCTTTTTTCTTCTCAATTTATTGACCTCCCACAACTTTTGATATTCTGTTTGGCACAGACTGAAGAAGAAAGTTTTCAAACACAAATTTCTTTTTAAATACTGCATGGTATGGACTACCTACAGAAACACAAAAATGTTTTCAAATTAACAGGATCTATTAAAAGGATCAAAAAAATATTGCCCCTAAGTCGGAAGACAACAAAACCTATTATTAAGTACAATAAAATCATTAGTTAGCTACTTATGCAAGTCAAAATATTTTTTAAAACGCTTGGTTTAAATTCATCTTTTGTAAAGAGTTTTTAAAATTTTAATTTCATAAAAAGTTGGACAAAGTAGGACATTATTATTTTGGCGATAGAAAGTAGAAACACTACACTTCGTTTTTTTGTAAATAATAGGAAGGACCTTAAAGGTTTTTCTATTTCACAACTTCAATGCAATTTAATTTTTCAAAAGAAAAAAATAAAAGGAGCACTATGTTCTTTTTTACCTTACTTATAGAACGTGCTAGACCCGACCCTGATCAAAATGTAAAAAAAATGAAGTCTATTTACCTATTTTTTTATTTCCATATCCAAAAACTGGCAAAGTAAAAAAAGCTTCTGTAAAAAGTACACAAACTTGTTAACAAATCAATCCACATCACAGTACTGATTTAAAATATACAAATCATTTGTTATTGTTATTTTTACCCTATGACGTTTCTTAGATAGTTCCGAATGTGTAGGTGAAAACAAAGTGAAATTTGGTAAAAAATATCAGAACTGCCTTTTTGGATTTTTGTCATAGTGCGTTGTATCCTTAAAGTATTTTAAAGTTTATCCCATCTCATTGTGTAGAAAAAAGTTATGATGGGGTTGATAGATACAGTGTGCAAGGCCACTAAATTTAAGCTATGTGCCGAACATGGAACAATCTTTGTTGAAGAATATTCTTTGCAATAGTTTAACCCAGAACACGCATTATAGCAATTGCTCAGCCATATTAGCTCCATTCTCATAAGCTTGACTGCTCATATTCTGTATACATACCAACTATTGTTTTAATTCTTTTTCAAAAATATTTCCTTTTATCCTTAGAACTTTAAAAATCGCCCCTCAATAATTGGGCATATGCCTGCTATTTTTCTGTAGATAAATATCAAATGACAATAATAAAATTGTTCTGTACGACATACATCAGGAGTAGTATTCAAAATAACAGTAAACTATGTTTTCTTTCTGTAGAATTTAGTTATTTACAGGAGTTCCGGTAATCACAATAAGCTCGTTTTGAATTTGGGGTGAACACGTATTTTGGCATCTGCATGTTATTTGATAATGAATTTATAATAGCTCATTAACTCTATGGTTTGCAAACATTTTTATAAATTTGATTTGAATCGATGACAACGGATCTTCGCAGAACTCTGTGGTCACTTTCGGAAACAACAATACTTCATCACTTAGAAACTGTTTTTCGGCCAACGTAATCTGAAATATGTTTAAATCAATAACACATTTTGTCCTGCAAATTACAATTTTGGGCAACAAATTGAATAATTTCTAGTTCAAATAAAAAAGAGAGATACAACTTCTATATAAGTACTATTACTATTTGTTACAACCCTATTAGGCTATCGTCCTAGATCCCATGTGATCAGAGAAAAACAGCAAGCTGTAACTTTGTATGCGTGTTAAGAATGACGAATCGGACAACTTTTTAATTTGTGAAAAATCTTGGAAATGGGGGAGTTTTCTTTGAGAAGTGGGGAAAAGCGTCAAAATATTATGAACAGCATTTTTCTCTTTAATTCTGATTGGAAAGTAGGTCGATGGAGAATGGAGGGAAAATTTTGTCCGACAAAAATCTTGGTTATTTAAGCGATGGCCGACAACCGGAACATGTCAATTTTATGACTGATTCAAATATTACGAACAGCGAATTTTTGTCGGAAATGTTAAATTCGAGTTGTGCAAATACAAAAATATCATTGTCCGACAAAAATCATGGTCAGCTTTAGCAGTCTGACGTTGCGAACTTGTGGATTTGACGTCATCTGCTTTACATGAAAAACAACAATTTAATTTTAATTTTTCTATAAAAGAATTAAAGCTTACTGTTGTCCTTTAAAAAAAATTTGGAAATTTTGATGGAAAAAAGAAATTAAATAATCTGTGGGCAACGAATGGTTTACCAATAGGATAAAGAGGGCTTTGGCACAAATTATTAAATGCCATTTTAACATTGAATATGTTTCTGTTATCCTAATATAGGGCCCCAAATCGTGAAAAAGTGCATGCTACATTTGCCACAAGTCTTCATACACGTGAGAGATCGTTTCAAACAATGGTACGAAAAAAATTGTTCATCATATCTGTCAGATCCATCTGGATTGTCGCGTGCGAATTGATTGCTCCGATTCCGATATTCCAATAATAATGTTGGAAAACATGGAGTATTTAAAGTCGGATACAGAGATAGCAGTAAACGTGAGTACAAGTAAAAGAGAAATGTTTCTAAAAATTAATTAGATCTATAGAAAATTAGGCGGCACCCTATCTAGAGCACTAGCAGTTTGCCATATCTTTACAGGGAACTACAACCCCTCATTTTATAACAAAGGTAAAAAGGCCATTTAACATTTTAAAAATGTCGTTAAAATTTCAAGAGGCTTTCATAAAACTAATTAAGGCATCTCCCATACGAATGACAACGGAATGCGAAAATTTCAGAGCTATTGAAGAGTTTGTATGCCGCATGTACTTAGTGAAAACGACAAACGATGTCAACAAAGCACGATTTGAAATTTTTGAGACAAAGTACAAAAATCAAAACGAGAAAATTGCAAACAAAAATATCAAAGAACTTGATGCTGCGAGCATACATCCTTGTAAGGAAATATTGCTACAACTGTAACTAATTAGTGATGCCACTTTGTAATGAATATCTAGCTCAGTTGCTAATTTGTAAGGATAGAGCAAAAGTTAATTTATTTAAATATGAGAATCTTTGTCACTGAGGGTGTAAGTTGTCTCTTCCACTAACTATATTTTTTTATGATATTGTGGGCGCCAGAGCTCCCTGAGACAATGTAAATAAAAAATAAATATTAAGATATCAAGAATTATAAAGATAAGAACATTAAAAATTAATTCACGTCTTAAAGAACTCGATCGATCCTTTAATAAATCAAAGAATACATTTCTAAAAACAATATATATTAATTTAACAACTAATTGACAAGATGATGAGGTTTGAAAAAAGGATTAAAATCTATACAACCAGATGTAAATACAACTTATGAAGTTTTGCTTGGAATAAACTTGTTGGTCTAAGCAGACGATCTTTCTTTTGAGAAAGATTACCTATTTCCATTCAATTATCTGTAACCCAGCGATAACTTTGTTCAGCTATTTGTAACCATGCGATTGGTTAGGATCTTCACTGGAAACCTCTTCTGCCTGTACCTAAGCTCACCCGCTATAGGCGTGTCCAGGTCTTACAGATAATCCTAGTTGGGACTCCTACTTGTTCGCACGGCAAAGCTGTAAATGGTGTCTTCGTTGCGTCAGACGTTCTCACCAAGATCGTTACATGAAAACAAAAATATGTAGGTCTTAGACCAACTAATACTGCTTATTAACTAATTATTCAGGGGAGTATCCTGTGGACCTCAATTTGACATAGGAGGTTGAAAACTTGAAAATTTACTGGTTACAGTAGATTTAATCAGAACTTAAATTATAATTTAAAGTTCAGCAAAATTGTAATTGTAAACTATGATTAAATAACACTATAAATAATTACTGTTATTCAAGATATCTCTCTTCTTTACTTTGAGATATGAAATTCAAAAGAAATTATGATTGAAATTAAAAATTTAAAAGATAATTAGGAAACTTGTCCAAACAGTGGCTCACGGCAACTTCAAATAGAAAATAACTAGATTTTTATAAAAAATAGGAAAAACGAGGTATAACCTCTTAAAACAAGTCTAATGACTCCAGATAAGTAATTTCTTTACTTAATCTATAAATATGGCCCTTGGCACATAAACAATAATTTGACGGAAATTACGTCTCAAGATAGAGATAAGATAATTACTATCTCGCTTTGAGATAGGAACTTAGATAAACGATAAAGAAAAAATAAACCAGGTAAATTTACACACGTGCTTAAACCTCTTTCATATGCAAATCAATGCCGGTACATCATTGATCAAACGTGACACGATAAGTGATAATAATTATAGTTTGATGTTACAAATAAACTGAAAGATTAATGAAATAAGCCTGAAAAACTATGATCAACAATACTACTAATGAAAATTCAGCGAAATTCTACTCAAATTCAATTAACTCCTTTTTACAGGAACATATAAAATTCGCTTTGAGAATCTTCCAGGTAATACTGTTCAATTTAAATGAGAATATGTAAAATCATATGTATGACCACTAAACGATGCAATAATTACGTTATCTATATATTTGGTTTAAACCATTATCAAATTACACGAATTTGACCGATGAGATACGCAATTATCCACCAAAAAGAAGTGGTATTCAAACCTAAAGGTCACCATAAAAAATTAAGATTGTTGAAATCGTCAAACACTCGAAAGTGCAATATAAAAATGCTAAATTCACGCTTTAGCTAAATATAAGTCAGTGAATTGGAAACAATTATTACTAATGTATTTAAAACATAAAAATGTTATTGAAAAATATGCGGGATGAATATATTTTGAGATCAGAAACTAATACCACTTACCATGCCAACTACTGCACACAAGATGATATGACCTTCCTTCCAAAATTTGTACGTTCTACCTATTTTAATTTTCAACGCTTGGGTTGGGCAATTTAAAACACGTGACAACCGTTGTAGGAAACCCGGCGTCAAACTAAGGAAACATTCAACATACGCTAAATGTAGCAATCTATTGTAGATTACAGGCATTGAACAACACTCTACCTTCTTCAATTACCTACCAACTACACTAGATAAGCCGTTTCCTAACAGATGGTATTCCCACAATCAAGCGATCTGCACCGACATGAATCCATAAATTAAAGATACAAAGCTGCGTACCTGTTCTCTTTAAAGTTAATTGTGCAAAATATATCCATTCACAGATAGATGTCGCTGCCGATCATTATACCGAGCATTGAAAACCATTGATAAATAGGTAGAATTAATGGAGCGGAATAGACTGATATGTGATAACATATATTCCGCTACACAACACGTCAAAAGAACCATTTACATAAGCAGCCTATGGTGCATTGCCCATTTGCGATCGCCAACCGAATTGAGCGTAGAAGATTGTGGGTGGACCGTAATCGAAAACATATGCGCTCATTATTAGTCCAATGGTCCTAAAAGTCCTTCGTTTGAAGACATAGTTTCAGGTATTTATTAATAATCTGTTATATTATCTGGTAAATCAAATCTCAGCTAAATGCACATTATCAATTTCATTACAGATTCAGATAACATTGATGAAGAAGAATCAATGAGTCACACTCTGAATTTAATATCAGTGATAGCGAGAGTACTTACGACGAGTCCTCTGATGAGTTTTCTGATGAGTCTGATGAGTCTGATGATTAATATTTACTTGCAGTTTGATTTAATTGCTATTTATAATATCAGTGTTAAAAGTAATAAAATAAAATGAAAGATATAAAATAGAAGCAATAACTCAGTTAGAAATTTAATCTTTAGAATGTTTAACAAAGTGGAAGCAGAGAGTTTTAAATATCATCATTTACCGGGTGAATCACGTTAATTGTCCTATTAGAAGTTAAACATAATAATAATATCTTTATTTCCAACAAGATCGTACAAGGTGACACAGATACGTTCAGAATCGTACTCTGACTCTTTCAAATTCTACGACTTTTTTATGCACATGACTACTTACTTCGACATATAGAAATTTTTTTGTATTTTTTTCTCGGGCTACTCAATATTTTTGTCGGACAAGCGACATAAAGGTGCGTACAGACATGACGCGAGGCGCGCGCTACACGCACGCGACAGTCCAAAATTCCTAGGTGTGGACGGGGAACGCACGCGGCGCTAGCGCCGCCTGTCAGAGGCGCGTCACTACCCGTCTGCCGTCGGTTTTTCGACGGCAGATTAAACAAAGAGCGAGGCGCAGTGTGGACGGGTACTAGTAGGCGCGTAGCAATCGCGCGAGAAATCAGTGATGAAGTGCAATTAGAACTTATTCGTGGCGCACGCGTCTCTCTACATGGCTCACAGTAGGCGCGCGAGAAAACCGTGCTCGTCGCGAACGCGTAGCAGGCGCGTGGCTGGCGCGCCGCCTGCGTGTCGCGCGCGCGGCTTGTCAGGTCTATACGCACCTTACTGATAAAGCAGAAGGTTTTCTTATATCTGTCATTTTTGGCCGGCAGCTCTTTTTAATGTAAAGCAGATGACGTCATATCGACGAGTTCGCAACGTCGGACTGCTAAAGCCGAGGCTAAAGCTGACCATGATTTTTTTCGGACATTGATATTTTTGTATTTGCACAACTCGAATTTAACATTTCCGGCAAAATTTAGATCGCTGTTCGTAATATTTAAATCAGTCATAAAATTGACATGTTCCGATTGTCGGCCAACCTTTAAATAACCAAGATTTTTGTCGGGCAAAATTTTCCCTACATTTTCCATCGACCTACCTTCCAATCAGAATTAAAAAACAAATGCTGTTCATAATATTTTAAAACATCGCCAAATTGACGCTTTTCCCCACTTCTCAAAGAAAACTTCCCCATTTCCAAGATTTTTCACAAATAAAAAAGTTGTCCGGCTCGCCATTCTTAAGCCGCATACAAAGTTAAAGCTTGCTGGTTTTCTTTGATCACATGGGATCTGAGACGATAGCCTATATAGAAATATTTGCTTGTGGTAGGGTAGGATTCCAAATTGTCCCCAAATACAGGCCAGTTTTGCAAGGAGAAAATATTTATCATTTTTCATTCTACTGGATTGTGATAATCAATTAAAAAAATAACTTCCTAGGTTTCTCTCGGCTGTCACCTCTTCGCCTCCATTCTCTTTTTCATGGTTTAACTCGTTGTAAACCAAGTTGCACTCACTTTTGCCTCTACTAGCACCAATTTAAACAGATTGTTCAAAATTTTTTGAAATTGACCGTTCTGTTTGAGGGCGTTTAACGAAATATTTCATAGGTCCTCAATATGAAATGCTAAAGTAAATTAGGCGAGTTAGAAATGTAAATAGAGATAAATTAATATGTCTATCTACACTTACCTTGATTTTTATTGATCAATTTATAAAGTATTAAAAATGGCTAATATTTGCTCAAAAATTTTAACTCAAGGCCGCAGGTGCAGGAAGATGAATTTATCACGACTGACGTGACAGCGATATTACCGTTATGGAAGGTAAAATGCCCTGTTCATGCTTACCAGAAATGTTGGCGCCCAGATCTCGCAGGGTTGTCAGATGGGATGATAATTAGCAGATTATATTAATTTAGTATTGGAAGCTTAAAATATATTAGTTTAGTTATGTTTTTTATAGTACAAGAAGAAGTTAATATTTTTGTTCTAGTTCATACCTAATAGCCATGTTTGCGCGTCTTAAGCGTAACATATATTGCAAATATATTTTATATGTATCGATTGCCTACTGGAACACCTCGCGAATTCCTAAGCCCATTTGTGGCTTTGACTACTATTTCATTAAACTCTAAAATATTTTGATGTAAGATAAATGTGCTGCTTTATCTCAGGGTAGTTAGTAATGGGTATGGAACTTTCGGACGATGAAGCGGTTAGTTTTGTAATTCTTGATGTGTTCATTGCAGTGCCACGGACACCTCGACTTGGTAGAAGGCGCATAAGATGCATTAGATATTATAACAGACATCGTCTTAAAGCACAAATAAAATAAGATGGCATTACCTCGTGTTCCCGAACCATACATCACTGTTGGTTCAATGATTGATATTTGTCAACTCAAATAATAATATAATCAATCTCGTAGTATCCACCATAAGCTAATTGCTTATAACAATAATTGTTGTTACAGTAGATCTCTGAGATCAGAAGGCAAACAAGTAATGGCTTACATAAAGGATTGGTTCTTCTTAACCCCGGAATGTATTAAAAGTTATTACTGAACTTATTACCACGCCACCCCTAAAAAGTATTATTCTATCAATGTACTAACTTATATTGATCAATTATCAATCCATTTCGGTTTTGTATTCTGTTTTCTAATTTGTGGATATCCTGCTAATGCTGCCGAATTGTGTTGTGCATGACGTTTACTCTAGAAGAACGTTTCCACTGATCTATAGGATCAGTTATGGTGGCCCCACTCGATTCTGGAGAATAATCAATTTTCGTCATGTTTCATTGCTATTTATTTGCAGTTCAATAATGTTGAGGTTTCTAAAAGTTAGTTACGGTTATTTTTACAGAACCTGAGGCCGATACAGCTGAAACAGTCTATTTTCACTAAATTAGTCCTACCTCAGTACCATCCACAAATATTTCTTAAATTGTGATTTTGTTATAATTCCATTAGTAACGTAAGTCAGCAGAAAGCTATCTTTGCATAAAAAAAAACGATAAAAACGATGCAGCTCCATTATTATTCCCCTCTTGAACATCTTTAAAAATCCCATTCTTGACGAATAACCCGCGCGAAGCTCTAAACCTTCTAGCATTGACCATAATATTGACCTTAAAAAGCATCACCTATTAAAACAGACTTGAGCTAGGCACAGTGTCCCATTAGAATTTTTTTCCTAGTCCTATTGGTCGGATAAATTTTGTCTTTAATTCGCAGGAGTGGGCGTTGATATCTGCCTCTGCGAAAAGTTGGCAGCAGGGATGATGTATTTATGCACGAGTTACTCCTGGGGGCGCATTGCCAATAGATAGTGATCGAGCAGTCCGGTTTATATATTCGTATCGTTCAGTTTTCGTATACCTTACTGCACTTGTCATCGTAAGAGCTATTCGCTGATTAAAGTTTACTTAAAATGTTCAGTATATCGCTTACTATTTTTACAGTGCTCATTGTGTCAGGTCAGTACAACAAGATTATAGTATAGAAAATATTTTGACTAATTACGCGTCTAAATATTTTTAGTTGATGGTTTTTATGTAGTACTTTTTACACAGTTGACATTCACTTATAATGTAGGTAACTGCATGAGAATTGTGCTTAAGCATAACTAATTAAATCAGTTGCGGTCACACTTATAATTTGATAAAAAGTATATATCGAAAATACATAATTTGCAATTATTATAAAATAAATGTTTAACCAGATAGGTATATTA
>MU183236.1:0-34111 GCA_016904865.1 Pissodes strobi | reverse complement strand
TAGAGCTTAATAACTTCTGAGCGGACTTAAATTTTATAAAAATTATTATTGGGGTATAATAGCCATATCCGTTCGTAATAAGCTGGCGATTAGCTGGGAACTTAAAATTTAATACGGAATATTATACAGCTAAAGTAAAATAAAATCCCTATTTTTTTAAAACCACCTGTAGAACAGTCCGCTTACAAAATGAAATACTATGTGATTTTCGATTTTCGCTGGTATTACTTTGTTTATAGGAAATATAGCCATTTTAGTAATACAATGCGTTCTCTGGTACGCACTCGTAATATGGACGCTGACAGCACAGGAATAATAAATAACGAGAATCCAAACTCTCATCTGTCACCGTGTATATTGACTGAAGCGTGCTTACTGCATTTTGACTGATTTAATATTATCCATCTTATTAAGAAAATAGTACGGAAGGCGGGATAGCTGAACCATTTTTTATACAGTGCTGAACTTTAGTTGAGAATAAGTGAAACTAACCGAAAGTTGATTGGACGACTAACCCAAACTAACGAAGTTATTGAAATTGATTATAACGTATCGAAACCGGCTCAATTAAGTAAAATAAGTTGAGACTAACCCGAACTAACCAAATCTATTAAAATTGATTATAACATATCAATACAATACAATCTTTATTTTCAACATTCCATTTCATTTACATGGGACCTAGCAATTAGATTGCGATTTATGTGTTTCAGCAAGTTTCACCTTCGCACTGCGTTACCGGCTATCGGCTTACTCGCTTCTACTCATATCGTTCACGGCTGATGGCCTGCCTATTCTAAGTTAAACTAAAACCCTATGTACTAGTACATGATGATACAAATCTACTTCTATGGGCCTCTTACCCTTCAAGCATAGTAAAATGTTCGTTACCTTTTAAAGGCTACTGTGGAGTGTGTGCTTGTTATTCAGTTTTTCGAAAGGTGCGGACTGAATCAGAGGAAAAACTATGTGAAAAAACCTCTTTCTCGTTTCTTTGGTTACCTAGCTTAATACTTTTGGGGGCACATCACTGTGCCCTTTTGTGCAGGACAGATGGAACTGCGTGTCAGGCAACGGCCTGTTTAGTCAGGTTCAAATCAAACGAGCTCCGCCAGAATTTGCGGTCCAGTAAAGGAGTCACAGGCAGCTGAGGCAGAGTCTATAGATATTCTCTACTGGTATTTAGATTGTGGCTGAGGTGTTTGGTTTGCCAGTGTGATTTATATTACATAATTACAGTGAGATAATTGCGTTTCTAATATATACAAATATCTTGTGTACAGATTTTGTTATGTACAAATACCTAGATCAACTGTCTAGCTATCCATCTTGAACTATATAACGTTTTTCTAGGGTGCATTCCCTTACGGTGTTCCGAGTAGCTTAGAATACCTTAGTAGTAACGCCTTGTGTACATGTGTTACGTTTGAATTGTGTATTATTCAGGCGGCCGAGGATGTTGGAAATAGATAGATGTTGCTCTATGCACGGGTCCATGTGTGGGCCTGTTCTCGGGATTGTATCGTAGTTCTGCTATGCCGGCAGTTGTCGGCGAACCACGTATACCAAAGTTGTAGAACTTGCATGCCATTTTATCGATATGTTCCTCTATTGTGTCGATGTCTGCCCAGGCATGCAAATCTGTTATTCTGGTATAGCGGCTCGCCGAGAAGGCGGCACGTAAGTAGCGATTTTGTATCTTTTGGAGCGAGTTTTTATGTGTTTTTGCGACAGAGCTCCAGACAGGGGCCCCGTACAATAGAGCTGGCCTGATTATTGCCTTGTATATTATGATTTTATTTGCTGGACTTAAAAAAGATCGCGGCCTAATCAGCATGCTTAAGCTCTTGTATGCAGCCTCATTTTTTCTTTTTATATGCAGGACGTGCTTGCTAAAGTTTAGTCTTCTGTCAAATATGATGCCTAAATATTTGACTTCATTTTTTACATTTATTGTGGTCCCTTCAATTACGAGAGGCGTTATCTCGGTGTCTTTATATTTTCTTGTAAGTATCGCAAGCTCGGTCTTTGGGATATTTAGGCTAATTTTCCAGTTTTGGTAGAAGGGTAGCAGGATGTCAAGGTGATCCAAAAGTTTCAATTTCGCTGCCTGTGCTATCCGCGATTGCGTGTACACCGCAGTGTCGTCAGCGTAGAGCGCTAAATTGGATTCTGGGAAAGATGGGATGTCCGCTATGTAGTAATTAAAGAGCTGGGGTGATAAAACCGTGCCCTGCGGCACTCCGGCTTTTAGTGGCCTTATAGACGATTCGGCCCCACCAGCCCGTACGGAGAAGGTGCGTTCGGTAAGGTATGACTGTATCAGCGCCACTAAATGCATAGGAAAGCTATATTTGACATACATTTTGTATAGTAGGCCGTCATGCCATACCCTGTCGAAAGCCCTCTCAATGTCCAGGAGGAGGAGTGCGGTATTTTGCTGCCGATTGAAGCCGTCAATAGTATCTTGAGCAATTTTTGCCGCTAGCATAGCCGTGCTATGCTTGGCTCTAAATCCAAACTGCTCTTTTGGAAGGACCTTGAGCTTTTCGGCCATGTCACCCATCATGGACAAGAGGAGCCTTTCAGCCACCTTGCCCATAGTAGGCAGCAGAGAAATCGGTCTATAAGAGCCGGTTAATTTCGGGTCTTTCCCCGCCTTATGTATCATTACTACATTCGCGCGCTTCCAGGTAGTCGGGAAGTGCTGTAGGCGAATAATGGCGTTGACAATATGCATGAAGTGGATTAGGGATTTTTTAGGTAGATTACGTAAGGTTGAGTTGGGTAGAGTGTCGTGTCCCGGGGCTTTATTTCTGGGCAGATGGCTAAGAATTTTCTTGAGTTCAGGTGGTGTGACTAGGAGTTTGTTCATAGTCGTTGGAGGGATGGGGTATTTTTGGCATTTGAATTTGTTACTTGTCATGGTTATGTCAGTGTGGAAGGGAGTAATGTCTGGGTTTTCTCCGTGTATGCGCTCCAGGAAGTCCGCGAAAGCCTCCGCTTTGCCCTGGTCACTGATGACTTCCAGTCCATTGTGTTGAATGGCCGGGAGGGGCGCGAAGGTTCCGCGGACATTCCTGGCGAGTTTCCAGAGGGAGCCGTCTTGTCTGTTTATTGTATTTATGTAGTCCATCCATTTGTTCGTCCTGTAGTCTCGTATTTGTATTTTAATTGATTCGGTTAGTGCATTGACACGAATTCGGTCGATACGTGCTCTATTCCTTTGCCATCTGCGCCTGATTCTATTTCTAAAGGCGATTTGGTCTAGGATGTGATTAGGAAGGGAGTCAGCAGGGCGCTCTTTCCTGACTGAGTGAACTAGAGTATCTCTGATACGCTGGATGTTTAAGGTAAATGTCTGGACTTGAGCCTCCAATTGCTGGACGCTGTCAATCTGCTTAGGGACCACCGTCGCCGCGTTAAGTCTACGTCGGAACTCCCCCCCAGTTGAAGTTCTTATAAGACATGCAGGTCTCCCTGCTCTCACAGTGCCTTTCTTTTAGTCCAATTACAACTGGGAGGTGATCCGAATTCAGAGTATCCATTGTGCGTAGAGGCGAGATATCGGCGATTCCCCTCGAAATCGCAACATCCAGATAAGAGGCATTTTGAGTAAATTTTGAGTAGAAAGTGGGAAGCTCGGAATGGTGGAATGTGAAATCCTGGTTACTTTCTATTATTGAATATAATATTCGGGCTGATCTGTTTGTCGACACACCTCCCCATATAACATGGGGTGCGTTTAAGTCGCCAATCAGAACAGTCCTCCTATTGTTTGGGAAGAAGGCGAGGAAGTCTTCGCGGGTGAAGGGGGAGCGAGGGGGGGCATAAGCCCCGATAATCCGCAAACCGCTTTCGGTTTCTATGCCGACATGGTCTATAGGAATCGCAATGTTCGGGATTCTTCTATATTTGAGTGACCTGCGAATCAGGCAGGCAACGCCCCCCCGCTCGCGGGTTAGGTCTCTCAAATCTTTCGATTTGATAGCCCTGAACCTTTAGTACGAACGATGGTTCGATGCGGGTTTCTAATAAAAAGATAACCGGGAAAGGATTATCATGCACAAATTGTTTGAACTCGCCCAATTTGTTCCTGATTGAGTTGCAGTTCCAACTACATATATTAAACATAAACTATAGTACATTATATGTTGTACTTGGCGAGCTCCTCCGTGAAAAATCTCACAGTGGCTTGTACAATGGCTACCTTGTCGCCACTGCAGGACTTCAGCATCGAGAGGAACTCGTCGAGCGCAAAGAAAAGCTCGTTGATGTTAACCAAAGAATTGATTTCATTAATTGTGTTAGAAAGCCTTTTGAAATTGGTATTAAAATCAGTTTGTGATATTATGTTAGAATTTGTACAATCATGTCTAGCACTTACATTATTGTTTCCCAATAGTTGAGGTTTATTTTTTCCCAAGGTGTCGGGAAAGTGACGGTCATAGGGCTGCCTCTTACGTCTGTCTTCTTCCCGTTCTTGTTGTTGGCCATTGCTTTGGCCCTGACCTCTTCGCTGGCCAGCTGCAGTGTGTTGTTGGTTGTTTTGCCACGCGGGTCTAGCCGGTGGTGGTGCAGGCTTGTATGTTTGCTTGGCTTTAGGTGGTGCTAGTAGGCCAAGCTTATAGACGTACACTGGACAATTATTGTCTATCGAGCGATGATCGCCCCCGCAGTTGGCACACTTTATTATTGTAGCCTCACACGATGTAATCTCGTGAGGGCCCGCACATTTAGAACATTTCAAATTCCTGCGACAATACGTTGCGGCATGGCCCAGTCCCTGACAACGTTTGCATTGGATAATTGGTTTATCCGAAATGCGGTTTTCCCAGGTGACACGCACATCTAGGACGGTTCTACACTCTTGGTTCAGCTTTTTGAGTGTGTAAGCTGAATCAAGGACAACCAGGTATAAAGGCACTCGAGTTCTCTTCATGAGGTATATGTTTTTGGTGTCTATATTGTACAGGTCGGTCAATTCATGTCTGATGTCGGTGACTTGAATGTCTCCATCTAGCCCCCTTAAGACAAATGCTTTTGTTCTCTGGGCAGTTTCAGCATATGTGTGGTACTGCACCTGTTCCTGGTCTAAACTGCGTTTTAAAAAGGCCCAGTCCTTTTCAAGCTCACAATAGACGATGACTGTGTTTTTAGTGTATTTTAAAGTGTATTTTGTGATTTGATGTCTCTTAAGGTCTGCTTGTAAGGCTTTGTGATTTTGTAATTTGCCCAGAATCACAATTGGCGGGATAGAGCTCTTTTTCTTTGATTTGGCAGGTGTTTTCTGCGAGTCATCAAGTACTTCTGATTTTCTCTTTGCATTTCTAGTGCTAGTTTTCTTGGTAGGTTTCCTAGCACTACTTGCGACCGACGATATTTCGCTCGTGATGTCTTCCTCCATATCGGACAGGGGTTCATACCGATTTTGCGTCGGAATCGGTGGTTGGCCTCCGCCGTCAAGCTGCGCTATCTTGACGTGTTTTTTGAAGGGGAGGGTCTTGAAGGGTGCTTTAAAGACAGTATTTTCTGAGCTCGGTGATACCGCGTGCACAGAAGTGAAGGCGAGGGGAGAAATATTTACACTATTTACAGTTTCATTATTTAGGGTAGCAGCCGGTTGTAGGGTAGGCTCCAAGGGTGTTTTTTGCATGACTGTCGGGTTGGGGGCTGTGGCGTCCTTGGTGAGGGTAGTCGGTTTCGAGTCGGTGGTTTTCTTGTCGATTTTAGGCTTCTTTCTGCCCGTATCGATTTTTGGTTGCACACTTTCCTTCTTCTTAGAGGTGGCTAAACCATGCTCTAGTTTTAGGTGATCAATTGCCTTGTTTAGTTCGTGTCTGTGCACTTTTTGCTCCTTGCCTGACACAGATCGCAATGGTTCAATTAAAAAGCAGCACGCCTTGCATTTTTCAGTGTACTGCGTCATTCGACGGTATATTTTCCTTGTCTTTTCAAGGATAAATTCATCAGGGCACGTGTGGGAAATGTTAGATGCTATAGAAATATCTCCATCATCCGATTCAATCATTTTGCCGGCTTAAAAGTCGGGGATCCGTCCCCGAATTGAAGAATGTGCAGCAAAAACGCTAAGTTTCTTGCTATATACAAAAATAAAGAATGTATGTACAATAACACAGTGATATGCTTGGTAATTACAGAAATCCGGCCCGTAAGTCGAGTACAATACGCGATTTGGAGTTCTTTTTATCTGAGACCCCAAGAATCAGTCCTTACTCTTGCCCGCAAGAATAACATATCGTAACTGGCTCAAATAAGTAAAATGAGTTGAGACTATGTGAACCTAACCGAAGGTTGATTGGACGACTAACCCGAACTAACCAAATTTATTAAAATTGATTATTACGTATCGGAACCGGTTCAAATGATTAAAATAAGTTGATACTAAGTGAAAGTAACCGAAAGTTGATTAGACGACTAACCAAAATTAGACAAATCTTTTAAAATTGATGATAATGTATTGGAACCGGCTCAAATAAATGAAATAATTTGAGACTCGATAAAGAAGTTTTCACTTCTATTACGTGTACTGTGACACTCGTGACTTTTTTTATTTGTAAAAATTAATGCCTATGTTTTTATGTACTATATTAATAGATTGTTTTGCATGTTAATGATATATCTGTTATAACCAGTTCAATTGACTAAAATAAGTTGAGCCTAAGTGAAACTAACTGAAAGTTGCTTCAACGACTAACCAAAAGTAACCAAATCTATTAAAATTGATTATAACGTATCGGAACCGGCTCAAATAAGTAAAATAAGTTGAAACTAAGTAAAACTAACCGAAAGTTGATTAGACGACTAACCAAAACTCACCAAATCTATTAAAATTGATTAACATAGGATTCTCTCACACTCTTTCTCTCTTATAACATCGATAAAGAAGTATTTAAGTACTTCTATCACGTGTAACGTGCTACTCGCGACTTTTTTTGCCAATCTCGATTAATTATGGGGATCCTAGAGTCCAAAAAACATTAAATTCTGAAAAAAACAAAATTGTGTCCCTGTGTGTGTGTCTCTGTCCGTCACACGACTTTTCTCCAAAACCGTTAGGTTGATTACTACCAAAATGGTTATTTAGGAGTTTCGGGACAATATCTCCAGACGTTTTATAATTTTTTTCTATAACCTTAAAATTAAGGATAGTTTATATAAAGAAGAATATAAAAAAATTGATTTTCACAAAAACGACGTTAACAATTTTCATTAGATTTTCTATATGTTTACAATTTAGTAGGCAAATAATACGTACTACCCCGTTTTTCTGTGAAAAATCGGTGCAGTCCCTTTACTCTTGAGAAAAATGAACAAAATCGGTTTTCTCGGAAACAGCTCCAACGATTTTCTTCAAAGTCTGTACGTATTTACCAATAAGTAAGGCAAATAATATGCACTTGTTCGTTTTCCTAGGGAAAATAAGATAAAGCCACTTTGCTAGTGAAAATATTGACCTTCCAATTTCTCCCAGTTCTGTGGCGAAGCTATGTTCCATTTTTTTTCTTAATTCCAATAAGCGAGAAATTAGTACCGTTTATTTAAGAATTTTTCCAAACCATCAGTGTTTTTTAAATTCACCACAGATGTCCGTTTTGATGAGTTTTCAGCATATGGGCTTTAGTTTTAATTTTATAACCATTCCAAATAATAATGTCCTGTTGAATCCTATCATATCAAAATACTCCGCTATATTAACGCTGCCAGATATTTGACTAACATGAAAAATTATCTATTAATATAGTACATAAAAAGATAGGTATTCATATTTACAAATAGAAAAGTCACGAGTATCACAGTATGGTTACGATACGTTATAATACATTTTATTAGATTTGATTAGTTTTGGTTAGTCTTTCAAACAACTTTCGAGTAGTTTCACTTAGTATCAACTTATTTTAGTCATTTGAACCGGTAACGATACGTTATAATCAATTTGAATAGATTTGGTTACTTTTGATTAGTCGTCCAAGTGTGGTACTTAGTATCTACTTATTTTACTTAGTCATTTGAACCGGTTCCGATACGTTATAATCAATTTTAATAGATTTGGTTAGTTTTGGTTAATCGTCCAATCAACTTTCGGTTAGTTGTTTATACTGACGTTTTCAGCGATGTATTCATTCCTAAGATATTAAAGATGCTAATAAATAAAACTACTTATTTTCTAACCATATATTTATTTCGCCAAATTATTAACTTGTGGCTTTTGGTTACTCTCTATGAATCGAATTTAGTGTATAATATAAGTTAACTCGTCCAAAAATCCTTTAAAACACGAAACACTCAACAAGGGAAAATGCATCCAAAGTATAACCCCGCATTTCCAACAGCTAGAATTATACCGTTTTTTAGACGATCCGTTTCGGCGGAATTTAGGTGGAACGAGCCGTTCGAGGTCACAGCAGTCCAGGCGTAGCAACAGGGAAACATTGGTTTCTGGTTATTTATTATTCTTGTGCTGGCAGTATTGCATAATTAAATTGGGAATTAATGTGGTAAACTTTTTTAACAATTTAAATTAAATGAAACTTAAAACAAATTCACACAGAAATCAATATTTAGTACTTCCTCATCTGGCTCTTACTAAGGTTCCTAAGAATCATGGCAGACTTTTTATCGAAGCGCGACCCTTTCTTGTTCAATATCATTCTAATTTTCCATAAGATCTTTTCTTCGAGCTTCACTGACTTATCTCAGATTTGCGGGTTGGTGTGGTGTGTTTCTCAAATTTATATTAATCTGATATCATAAAAGTTCAATTGATTTTAAAGCAAGGTCAAGGTAAACAATTTATGCCTCATCTAAAGACCGTGCAGACAATGTCCCTTCAATGCAGAACTAGCCTAAGTTTAAGACTTAGTTTAAGCTGCGGCCGAGCGGATGCAGAACTAATCTTGTCGTAATATTCAAAATAAACACGATAATGCTAAAATGTAAATAATCCTATGTCCAATACCCTAATAGTTTCATTGTAGAAGTATCATATGACCCTAATTCATGACACTAAACTTATATCTCAATATTGCCAAAAAATAGACTAACGCTACCTCTGCATTAAAGTGACGATAAATGAAGTCATTCTTAACCAATGAACTAAATGAAATAACAGCATCGGTTAATATATCCGGAATTGAGACAGTTTACTGACAAACAAGAGATATTCCACTCTACGCCATCATATATCCCCTATCAGAACTACAAATCATCAATACAATACATTATTGTATCTGGCATTAGGCCAGTCTCCAAACCGTTGCCGCACATCCGATCAATGCAAACATAACCAGGACTCATCGAAAAATAAGACTTTGAACTACTGATGCTCGACCCAATGCATTATATATTATATCTCGACCAAAATAAGAGAGAATATGCGTTGTTGTCGTAGTAGCCTTGGTACGCAATTGTATAACTATCTGTATAAGCTGTGATTGTATTGCGAACTTCTCTTAGACGTCTGTTAGTAACAACAGAATTTTGAAATGTCATAAACCTATCATCTAAGTTATTCGACGATCTGGCCCTACTCTTCTTGTACACTGTCCAGTTTCTCGGAATCTGAAATTTTCCTGCCTTCTGTGTGTTCTGGAATGTCTATAATGTTCCACTGTTATCTATCGCGACAATTTGTGCAACTTGCTCTGGACTAATTTGTTCTGGCATTGTAAACTAATTTAAATATCACTTCCCTGTATTTAAGTCTCTAGTAACAGCTCTATGAGTACTACGGTTTCAATATACAAGTTTTTAAACTTGATAGTAACCTATTAAAATATGAGCGCTAAGGACCATTTTACACCCTTTACTGTACGTTCCTGGATATAGCTAGTTGGTGGCTTTTTCAATTTAAATATGCATCAATTTTTCAAAATCAAAGCTACCTGTATGCCAAAAAAATCCAGTAGTAAGGATTAGTTTCGGTCTTTTTAGTTACCAACTACTACTACAAAACAACGCACTTAACTCCTTATGTAGAACTCAGAAATATACTGTTACATTTTGTTAATTAGCTAAGAATCGCTCTATCAGTGCATGTCTCTTCTTCAATAAAAATTAGACTGATTTTTGGTGCCGTTACATAATAAAATTATAGATACTATTTCTTATGCATCAAGTTTAGTCTCAGTTTGCAAAGATGAGGACACCACGAGGTCGAAATAAAATTATTCGAATGGAAAATTTATTGAACGAAAAATCCTTTGGACCTATTTAGAAAAATACGAAGTATAGATAATGTGGGGCAAGTCTGAAATTTTTGTATATGAGTCAAATTTATCATAGAGTTACTTTCAACGGCTGAAGATGGAAAAACGAAATTTGCTACATTAGGGTTTACCGTTTTCCATCTACTATCTGGTAATTTTTTTTTTAAGGAACCTTCTTTTCATATGTATCGCAATGGAATCATTGCACCAATAATACTATTACCCCAAGTATCAGACTTCGATTTTTCTTAAAATATAACAATCCAGCGTTTCTGTTCAAAAGCACTGAAACAGTTCAATAATTCAGAATACAAAAACAAAATTTACTACGCAGAGGTCGCTGGTTGTGTTCAATTCATAAATGGTATCAACACTGTTGCCTAGTGTACGGTATTTTAAATACTACATGTAACTTCATCTTTTTTAAATCGAACTCTCCTTCATTTTTAGCGCAATTAATCAATAGCATCACTACTACTATAACCCCAAATATCAAATTTGAATTCGTTTGTTTCTTAAAATACGGCAACCTGGCATTTTCGTTAAAAAGTGCCGAAATTGTCTGATATTAAAAAAAAATTAAAAAACGGTGTTACTGGTTGTGCCAAACTCATAAATACCAATGGTAATATTGCCAAATGTACGGTGTTTTACAATATTAAAAATGCCTTTATGATGAAGAAGACTCAAATTCAACTTTAATTAAGAAAAATTGGATTGAAAATGACAAATAATTGACAAATCTTGCATTCTAATTTACTTTAGATTAATTTTTAAATTGAGCGTATGAAATTTCCATATTTAATCTGGTTTTATCAAATTAGTTTAAAGCCTTGTCAAACTTACGTTCGAATTAAATAAATCGTAACGGATTAATATTTTGGTTTTTCATGGATTTGGGGATAACAATAAATTCTATCAAGAAGGATGTAACTATTTATCATTCTCAATGCAGTTTTTTTTTTAATAGTGATGATTCTTTTTCAACATAGAGGAAGTTTCAACGTCAAAAGTATCTAAAAATAGAATTGACGCAATATTGTCATCGACATTTATGAATAAAGCAGAACCACAACTGCAAATCTGCATAGAGGAGTTCTATTTAAAAAATAAATATGTGCCTCACCTTTGTAAGCACACACTGAAGTGAAACTTCTTTCTGAAATAGATAGGTATTAAGTTTTTTAAGCCTTTTTTTCTCAACTTTTGCCCCCGGTTTCGATACTTTTTTATTTTTTTCCCTTTTTTAACTTTTTTTTGGCCGAAAACGGCGTTTATCTAACTTTTTCTTATTATTTTTTTTCATAATACTTTTATTAACTTTCCGAACAATTTCTCCATTTTTGTATTATTTGTTATTTCTTATTTGGTTTTATAATACTTTTATTAACTTTCCGAACAATCTTATGTTTTCTTTTTATAAATTTTTTTTCTTAATTTTTTTTTATAAAGCTCTTATTAACTTCCCGATCATTTTTTTGGGTTTATTTCAATTTTTTCCTGATCTTCGTGAGCTGTCCTGATTTTATCTGCTTCACGCGTTATATTCATTTAAATGCAATATTTATTGTACAAAATTTCATTTTTGGAATATTTTCAATTATACATGTTGACCTAAAACCAAATGGACAGGAAAAAAATCACAGAACGACCTAGTGATTAAAATATTTTAAAAATCTACTTAAAACTTTAAAACATTTTAATTTCTATCTCTTTCCTTTATCAAAATTTTTATTTTTTGTATTGTTAAAATCTTATTGGTAGAATGCGTAAAATGCATTTTATACTAAACAACAATATTATATTTATAGATATTTGGCCCACAGTTTTGCATAATGTATAAAAACTGCAGTGTAATTATGAAATTCCATATGGGCATATTCCATCAATGATAACTAAAATCAATAAGAAAAAATAATTGAAATATTAAACTTCTCAGTTTTCCTACCGATTGCAAAAATAAATGCCCGTTTGAAACCGAAGTTGACAACAACTATAGCGTCTTTACGGCAGTGTTTCTAAGCGGAGTTCTTATAGTGATTCACGCTGGTACCTTGATTCCGGCTGTGTAATATACCTTGCAGCACGAAAAGACTGAACGTAAAACACCAAGACAGAATCCGAATGGAAGAAAATAATGATTGCAAACAAGAATAAAATTGCATTAATTTGTACAAGCGATGTAAACTTAACCACAATTGGGAATAATACAAATTACGACATCACTGTTAACAATGTCTTATATGTGCCTCATTTCGGTAGATACAAAGTGTAGTTTACTAGGAGGCGTTTGGTTATATAGACCTTTCTGTACCTCGACCTAGGTAGATCACTTATGCGTGTTCCATCTCTACTAGAGCCAAAGGTCACCTAAATCTTTCTTGTGGTCATATAGCCAAGTTTTTTTGGTGCTATGCCAATTTTTCCGAAATGTTTCTGATTGCTTAGAACACTCGCACAAAATGTGTCTCACCATTTTGATTGCAAAATATGCCGTATTTGCTGTAGACTTTATCCATGTTCTTCAGATCATATCTCAGTAATTAGCCTTAATTCATTATTTTTTCACCAAAAGAAGTCTTATAGCGTTCTATTGCGAGAAACTGATACATGTCTTCGCTTACCTTAGGTTTGGCTTTTAGTGACCCCACAGGATGGTTCCGGTTTGTGGAATGCTGTTCCGGTTCCTTATCGAGCGAGGCTTCCATCTGCACCATCATGCCCAGGCGTCCACATTAAGGACAATTTATGAACATTCACTAGTTGGTTCACAGTAGTTTTACATCCGAGAGTTGCTTTTGCTATAACAACTACTCGGCGGACTTGAATATCACTTTAAAAGGCTGTTCATCGCTTCTTTTTTCACAAAACTGTGCAGCTGGACGAAGTCCAGTAAAAGCTTCATTGCAGCTGTAAGCTATATCTGCATATCCTCTGAAATGGCAATGCAAGCCAGCTGTTGCGTCCTCTGCAATTTATTTTGCGCCATTCCACTTTATGTCAACATACGATGGTAAGATTATAAGATTATTTTACGTTTTATACCCCCAGACTTGCCAAGTGGAGCGCGGCCGGATCATAGTGCCACTCTTGCTTTATTAATTGTCTTTCAGAAATGTTGATTCCAAGATAATTTGACTTTAGTATAACTCCTGGGTATTTAACCTCGCTGGAGAACGTCACTTCTTAACCGTTTAGTGTTGACGCTGTTAAAGCTGAGCTTCCTTCTATTAGTAAATGCTATGAGAACTATCTTATTCGGACTTATCATTTAGATCCCTTCTTTGCTGCTTCAGTTTGCAATAATATTGAAGGATATTTATATTAGGCTAGAGATTACGCCTTCCTACTTGGCCTTTACTGTAACTACTAACTCATCTGCCAAGCCTTGATTATTGAAACCAGAACTTGTTAGTTCTATTAATGGATTATCGAACACCATGAATTGTATCCAAGAATTATAGAGGATTCAACTCCTCTTCAATGCAAATGTACTCCTCAATTAAATATGCATCGAGAGCTTCCTCAATGTCTATGAACGCATAAAGAACAATGATTTTTACTAGATGCGCTTTTTCAATATATTTTGTTAGACAGTTTATAGCGTTTATTGTCGACTTGCCAGGTTGGTAGACAAATTGGTTTACATGGAGCTGTGAAACAAATCGCGTTTCGCTTCTAATATGTAGGGCAATTATGTTCTCTATATATTTAGGAATGAGATGAGACTTATGAGGCGGTAAATCTTGTAGTCCTCAAAGGGGCGCCTACCGGCCTAGGTTTGGAATGTGTCCAAAGTTAGGGAATGTTTTGAATAATGCTCCTGTTATACTTGCCTAATTACTTCTGGAGTTTCAAATTGGTTGTCGCTAATTTGATATTATTGGCGGAAAAGACTCTTGTGTTCTGCCGAATAAAAGTAACAATACAGTGCCTCTTACTGAAATAAGGCTGTGCAATCTATAAAGATTAAGACCCATTGCTGACGAAGACAGATTTGTTGGATGATGTTTACAAATTGTGTTTTGAAAAGCTACCAAAATTTTAATTAAAAATCGGTGACTGAACTAACTAGCACATGGTAACTTATGTGGTCCGACGCAAAAGAGATCAATAAGTGCATCCAAGTACTTCGTAATTTGATGAACACTAAGGATAAAGTGTTTGGCGGTTTCAATGATTTCAAAAGATTAGTTGAGAATCAAAATAACAATAAGAGCTTTCATAAGTGACAATGGAGCAGAATTATGTTAAAGATTTTTTAGCAATGGCATTCATCAAAAATCACATCCATATTCTTCATAGAAGAATTGAATTTTGGAGCGGTTGAATAGAATGGCTGTCAATAAAGCAAAATGCTTGCTATTAAAAAATAAATAAAGCAAAAATAAAAATCAAACATATACTTTACAAGAAAGGAAAACAAAAAACAAGCGATTTTTCACTTTTTGTATGAATCGATGTATAAATATAAAAGTTTAGAACGAATCTTCTGTCGATTATTTAGGGAACCTAAAAAAGCACAAGACGTTGCCTGGACACATCACAGGACTTCAGAGTTGCGCGCATATCAATTGTTGACGAACATCATATCTTTATGGTTCTGAACTGCTTTCAACTGGTCTCGTAGCGCAGATTCCCGTCAATGTTTTTTTTATATTTGTCAATTGCTCTCAAAATTTGGGTTACTTTTGTTTGGTTGCGCCCCGGAGCCAGCGGAGGACATTGCAGGAAGTGAAAATGCAAAAACACAAATGCAAACATAAACAACTCATGTGTTTGTCAACAATGTGATGCGCGCACAACTCGAAAGTCTTTTGATGTGGTCCGCGCAACGTCTTGTAGAAAAAGCAGCTTGGATAATAGTTATGGCCATTTCCAAATTGGGTGACATAACTCAAATAATTTACCTAAGCCGCCCATCGATCAGCATAAAGAATCGGTCATAATAAAAGAGTTTATAGAGTTGGATAGTTGAATCAATGCCTACCTACTAATTGAATCGATTCGATTAATTCGATGCATCCCACTAAAAACTCCATTCAGTTAGTACCTAAATCTGTGTTGACCATCCCTAATTCGCACTGCTCATCGACAAGCGCGATTATAGGTATAGCAGCTAGAATTTGCTTATGTTATGGAATAATGCACTTTTATTTCTTTTTCTATTTTATTTTAAAATATTGTTTAGCCCAACAAATATTTCATGCGTTAAGAAAAGCTATTTTATAAATTAAAATCAAAATTTTAGGTAGCGTATTTTCTTCAAATCAGATGGGTTATTAATTTTATCACCTTCAGCAATGGTGATAATATTGTTTGCCTCCAGTTTTTTATGTTCCTCAAACTATCATGTTGTTCAAATGTTTGACAGTATATAATACTGATCGCTTCACTTTTTTACTTATTTTCCTCAATAACGTTTTGTTCAAGTATTTGATTATTCGCTATATGCGGCTATTAGGTGGGGAGGCCTGGAATGATCGTGCGTGTCAGTGGTAAAGGCTTGACTCTAATCATTTTTGAATCATGGAAGCTCGCAAATATTGCTTTTATAATTATTATAAAGGTACATTATATATACACGACAGAAGTGAAGACTTCAATAATGCGAGAGTAATATAATGAAATGTTTTGTTTTGTTCTATATTTTGAAATTACTTGCCACAACTTCGATGCTTAAGGAAAATTTTACCTTGGAATCTCCCATAAAATTGGCTGAAACCACTGCTTATATGTCCAAATACTCCGAACATGGTCCATTTTCTCATCTTCAAATCGTTTTAAATGAGATTTCAAGGATATAAATCAGCTTACTTACCACAAAAACTATACGCATCAATATGCTAAAAGTTAAATTTTAGAGAGGTGATCCTCTTTAAAGTACGACAGTTTGATTGCTCTAGATTATTTGATTTTTCAGTAATAACATATTAAGCGGTGTCTTATAGAAATTCGAAATAGCGAGCTTAAATTCAGCTAGGTGAGCTACCTTGTATAAAACACATCATCATTTCGTAAGTCGTCAAATAATCGACTTAAAAAATACTCTTCGAGAAAAAAAAATAAGAGCATTCATTTTTTTGACCTAAAAATCGATTTTTTTCCATTTTTCCATTTTCCCGACTTATTCGAAACAAAGAACCTTTTAACGAGGTTTTCTCCTAGAAATTCCCTATTGAACTGTCGTCTCAGTTTTTTTTTATCCTTGCTACTTTTTCAACGGTAGAACGATCCAAAGCGACCCTTATCGTATTTGGTAACATACAAAAATGCTACTGGGTTCGCCGCTTACAGACATCAGATGCCAATTGACGGATCTTGCTTATAGCGAATACCTCGCCTTGTCCTCCAGTCTTGGCGTGGCATTTATATAACGGATAAAAGAAGGAAAAAACAGAAACCTTTCTTGCCAAGACATTGTAAGCTATTAGAAATACAGTAAAAATCCCATCGCATAATTGACAATTATTGTAATTAATAATTTCTTCCTGAAAATATAATATTCACTTTTCGGTCTTTTCACATCTGTAATCAGTCTTTTGTATTCGGATTCCATCAAAACTTCAGGAAGCTTTAGCTAGCCACGGTATAAATAAATATACGGTAGGTTTACTGGAAGCAAATTTCCAATTTTGCCGACAGTGTTTGGCGTCGGAGCGAATCTGGATCAATCTGGTTCGTGGCCAGCGGTGGCTCTGCTACGGGGGACAGTATATCGTCAGTGTGCAAACGCCCTGAATTCTGTACTGTCGGGTTGCGCTGAAATAATATAATTCAGGAAATCGGTGTCAGGAAAGGGTGTTTTGAAGAAAAAATCCCGGGCTTAGGTTTTTTATGACTGATCTTTACGTTTTCAGGTGTGCTGAATCCGAATTTCAACTTTGAGGCGCGCTATCGTAGTCGCCTTTGGCCAAAATTTGTGGAGACTCACGACTTGACTTGATTTTCAAGCTACTTGACTTGACTTGACTTGATATCAAGTCAAGTATTTGTTTTTGAAATTCAAGTCAAGTCAAGTAGTTACACATCAAGTAACTTGAAAATCAAGTTTTTCAAGCTAACTACTTGATTTTTCTTGAAAAAATAGTACTTTTTTTATATTAATCTGATTAACTGCCAAAACGGAATAACAATAAAAATCTATGTATATATAAATTTAATCTTTTATTTAAAAAACATCTAAAAACGAAAACTAACAAACTCAGTTTAATAATAAATGAAATAATATGAAATAAAAATACGAAATATTCTGAATTCTGACAATAAAACAATAGAAAAACAACAAACATGAAAATGAATATCTAAAATAAAATTTAATATCCTCATTTGCCATCCATGATTTGAGACACATAAGGCTTCTAACGGAGTTACCGCCTAATCGATTTCTTGTTTTGGTAAGAGTTAAGGCAGCTGTAGAAAACTGCCTTTCAACTGGAGCTGAAGAAGCTGGCGTTGCCAAAAAGTCTTTGACCATTGCGGCAAGGTTTGGAAAAATGCATTCGTGTCTCTTCCACCATTCTTAAAAATCTTCAGTACTGTCAGCTCTTGGGTCAGAAATATATTTGTCGATTTCGTAACGCCAGGCCATATCGTCGTCTGCATTATAGGCAGGTTTTCTATTAAACAAACTCAGTAGATCTATTTCAAACTTTTCGACACTACTATTTTTACTAGGGTTTGAAGATGCTGCTACTTGAAGTGATGGTTCAGAAATTTGCAGAGAGTCAGCCCTAAAATATTGTGCTTTAAAAATATCTTCAAAATGTTTAATTGCTTCTATCTGCAACTCTTTTCCCCAACTTGTATTGGGGAATGTTTCCACTTTATGTCGGGGGTCTAAAATCAGGACAACACAGTACAGGGTGTCCGGTTATAAATGTAACCCCCCTTTAACTTTTTTATTTGTCCTCGTATAAAAAAATGTTAAATACAAAAGTTGTAAGGATTTTCATACAGTTTTCTGCGGTGTTACTAGAAAAACAATTGAACATCGAAATTCTACTGTACAGATTAAATTAATGTTTTTTTAATGGGACACCCTGTATATTCTTCTGTATATCGATAGAGCTCTTTAAGGCGAGTTCAGTAATATAAGGATTCTTGGGTCTAGCTCTAATAGTTACCACGTAAATTGCAAGAATGTCGGGTATCTGATTATTACTGAACCCCTCTCCTAAATTATTTATTTGGTGAGCTAGAGAAAAATTATTCCTTCACAAGCTTTTCTGATGTTCCATTGTTTTCCTAGTAACACCGCAGAACAGTTTCTGAAGGAACCTACAACTTTTGTATACAACATTTTTTCTACCTCACCAAATAAAGAATTTAGGAGAGGGTTCAGTAATAATCAGATACCCGACATCCTTGCAATTTACGTGGTAACTATTATAGCTAGACCCAACAAACCTTATATTACTGAACTCGTCTTAAAGAGCTCTACCGATATCCGGAATAATATACAAGGTGTCCCATTTAAAAAAACATTAATTTAATTTGCACAGTAGAATTTCGATGTTCAATTGTTTTGCCAGTAACACCGCAGAAAACTATATGAAGATCCTTACAACTTTTGTATTTAAAATTTTTTTATACGAGGGTAAATAAAAAAGTTAAAGGGGAGTTACATTTATAACCGGACACCCTGTACATCCAGTTAGTTCGTTCGTAATGTTTAATGATTTTGTCCCATGCCGCTTGAATACTATTTATAATCTTTTCATCGATGTCATCTCGATCAGGTTTATTGTCAAGTTCCATAGCGCACGATTCTAGTCTATCCAGCAACATATTAATGCCGATTATTACCATGGGTAAAGTAGCATATGATTCACCTTCTAAAATTATGGAAATACTCTTAAAAACATTAAGGTACTGGCAAATTCGTTCAATTAACGACCATTCTGTGTGGTTGGCTTTAAAGTTTTTAAATTTTCTACATTATCACAAAGGATGTTAAGTGCGTTTCTCATATTTAAACTCCATCTCAACATGTCAAACGTGGAGTTCCACCTTGTTATGACATAAAGTTTTGGCATAGTAAATTTCAGGTTTAAAGTGGTGCAAAATTTGTCAAAATCTTCACGTAAATGTTCAGAGTTTTTTAATTTTTTAGCAAGGGAATGGATTTTTCTTACAGAAGAGGGCGGAACTTGGCAGTCATCATCATCATAATCTGATATATCTGTCAAAATGTTGGCGGTTTCTTCAACCTCAGAATCAAGGATTTTCATAAAATCTCTAGCTGCCAAGTTTAAGATGTGTGCAAAACATACAAAGTGGATATTTTTTGTATCGATTTCAGAAATATGCGTTTTAAGTTCTCTGATGAACGTAAAATTACTATTTGTATTGTCGGTAGTAATACCTTGTACGCATTTTGTAACATCGTAGAATTGTAATACTTCGAAAAATAGCTTTGCAATTGCATTACCAGTATATTGCCCATATGCTGGCACAAAATCTAGAAGGATACAATGAAGTTTCCAATTTTTATCGATAAAATGGGCGGTAATACCATAGTACCCTTTCATATTAAAAGAAGACCATCCATCGATTGTGAACGAGATTTTTGAATTGCATGTTTTCAAAAATGACTTAATTGTTTGCTGCGCTGCTGCAAATGTTTTAATGTCAAAGATTTCATTTGATTCCGACCAGGTAGGGTTGCCTTTGGATTTAGGAATTTGTACATTTTTCCACTTATAGCATCTTCAAAAAAGTTGAAAGGGAGATACTTCTGTGCTATATATTCCACAAGTAGTTTTTGAAATTTGTCTTGTTGGAAGTTTTCTGAACAACTAGTGGTCTGCAAAATAAACAAAACTGGAGTTTGTTTATTTTGCAGCGCAAGGTGGAAGAATGTTTACGTTATAATATCCCACTTTTAAATGAAAAAGTAAGTAATTTTTTTGAAATGCCCTGTATAAAAATTTATAGCATGTCCCACAATTTTGAATAGAATGTCTGAAAGTCATTATAGATTTTTGTAAATATACTCTGATGAGTTTTATTGATGCAGGGTGTCAAAAAACTGCTGCACCGACTTCGAAATCAGAATTTTAAATGATACATCATTACACAATTATATCATCAAACAAAAATTATGTTATATAATAAAAAAGCGGTTCTAAAGTAGAAGTCGACAGTAGTTCTTATATTTAAAAAACTTTTAGAATTGTTATTAGAAAGTTGTAATTTTTTCCGTTCAAGAGCCGCCTTTTATTTATTATTTTGATATCTCGCCTATCTCGGTATTTATTAATAATTTATTAAACCTTTTTAATATAGAATAACTTTTAAAATCAAGGAACCTATAATAATAATAATAATAAACATTATAAAACTATAAGTCTGGCTTAAAATGAACAAATCCGGATTTTGAAAAAAATAGCTTTTTAAGGTGTTTTTGGGGATCAAGGAATCCAAATTAAGCATTTTTTTTCTAGCATATCATTCTTAATCTCTTTTTTTAAAGTTTTTTCAAGAAGGGATAAAGTTAGAGAAAAACAAATGAAAGATTCGTGATCCTTGATCCGGAAATCATATAAAACGTAACAAACTCGAGTTTTTATGATCCAGATTAAAATTGATCATTTTTGTTCAATTAAAATGAACTGATCCGAATTTCGAAAAAAATAACTTCTTAAGGGGTTTTCGTGATCAAGGAATCCAAATTAGGCATTTGTTTTTTTTCTAGCATGATTCCTTCATGTGTTTTTTTAAAGATTTTTCAAAAAGGGATGAAGTTGTAAAAAAACAAATGAAGGATTCTGGTGTAGCACTTTTCGGACACCCTGTATAAATAAAATTCTAATAGGTAATTTAATTTTTTGAAGATGTTCCACAGTTTTTCATTTTTAAACCTGTATTTTTTACGACACATGGGGTACATTTGCCTTGTTTGTCAGTATTTTTCTTACTCTTAGGATCCTGCTCGATTATGAAATAATCCTTAATTTTATTCGTTTTATTAGATACACTTTTATTAGCTTTAACTCGTTTTGCCTTTAGTGACGCCGACCCTGCACTTTCTTCTTCTGGTTCGGTGTCATAGGATTCTGACACTTTTTCATCTACGATATATTCTGAGCCGCTGCTTTGAAAAGGTTCCGACTCCATTTCTGACAAATCACTTCTTAAATCAGACATAATAATTCTTTTGCGGTCGCCGTTTATCCTTGAACAACGCTGCTCTACTAATAGCACGAGCACGTCGTCATCGAGTGCCTGCTTGCTGTGTGAATCCCCTATTTGACCTCGGTGAATCCCCTATTTTAACGCTTCGATGCGCATTTCACAGATCACTATCAAGTAATATCAAGTAGTTTGATTTTACTTGATATCAAGTCAAGTAGTTCAGTCCGAAAATCAAGTCAAGTCAAATATCAAATTTTCAAAAGCTTGAGTTTTCAAGTCAAGTCAAGTCTTTAAGAAAAAATTCAAGCTACTTGTCTTGATGAATCTCTAGAAATTTGACAACTTATTTAAATTTACTTTTTTTCTTGTTCATTTAATATAACTCGTACTAGATTTTATTAAATATCGTTTGGGGTAGTACTTTATGTTTTCAGGTGTGCAAATAAAAAGTGTACCCGAACTTTTACTTTTTTCCTTTAGAATGGAAATTGTGACGACATTGTTCCTAAGTATGTGCTTGGATGTTGAGTATACCTAAACAAGCAGAATATTTTAGCGAGAGGGCTTCAACGCGAAAAAAATCAAAAAAGAGTTTTACAGGTCCTTGTAAAATGTGTAGAGTTTGCTTTCTATTTGAGATTAAACAATTATTAAAAATTTTTAAGATATGTATATTTATTAAATTTTTCAAAAAATAATCAATTGCATATTACAAATACCTACAATAAATACAAATATACCACACATTTAAATGCGCGTATATTGGTATATCACACCTGAATATCTATTTAGCATGACGAAATTCGTTTTGTCGCTTATTTGTGGTTCGGATCTGACTCTTCTCCAAACTGCCCGTATAGTAGCGCATACCATTCGCCTCTAGCGATCAGGGGTTATGTAATGACGAGTGCGCACGCGTCAGTCGAAAATGCAAATATTTTTTAAATTGTTTTTTTATCGATTTTGGGCACGTCTTGGGTTAGTTCGGGTTAGTTTTACATAGTTGCGCCCCCGGAGCCAGCGAAGCGAGCGGAGGGCCATGTTTTAGGTGAGATATTAGACATTCTAAAATAGTAAATAAACACTCTAAGTCCAGCCCAGTTGTCAGTATGGTTTATAGCCCCTGATCGCTAGAGGCGAGTGCGCATAGTGGGGTTATGTTATATTACCTGACCTAATACCTTCAGCGTTCATTGCATCGGCAGTGCGTCGTGAACAATCCTGCACGGAGTTTTTATGCTGTTTCGTGTTTACATGTAATTTGAACGTATCGTGGTCTCATAAATGAGTAAAAATGTCCCATCGCGAGTGTCTTTTGTGTGATAAAACTTTGACGGACGGTTCTGCAACGAGTGTTGTGAAGGAAAAGCTGTTGGCATCATTCGTTGTAGCCAGTAGAAGAAGAAAGGATGGTAAGGCAGACATTTTCAAGAGAAGAACTTCACTGGAAGGTCATGAAAAATGTCGCAAATATTATGCGACTGATCAAAGCAGAGAATCCCATTTGAAGAGGGTCCAAATACAAGGAGGTAGCGTCGCAACCCGCTCTGATGTAGAAGCATTTAATTTTAATACCCACCACTGCTTTCTGTGTGGGAATGAAGTACCCGAAGGTTATGCCAGGCAACAGTCGAAGGCAAGAATAGAACATAGAGATCCAGTTAATGTTGTGACATATTTGAAAATTAAAGATAACATTTTGGATTGTGTTTTGGATTGTTTGAGCGGCTATGACATTGAGTGTGCATGACTTACCCGCAGCTAACGCCAAGTATCATAGATCTTGCTTGAAAAAGGTATACCACGTGAATACCTTAAATCCATGACGACCGGCTGGCAGACCCCGAAGCGATGTGGATGATATAATAACATCATTTTACATATTTCTTGAAAGCAGTGATGAAGAGTGTCAATTTTCTATGGTCGAGCTCCTTAGCAAAATTGAAGATGATATCGTACCACATCCCACAGTGCCAAAAGCCCGATCGCTTGAAAAATATGGAAATGACATATTTGCATCATGAAGTACCATCTGCGTTGTTTGCTTCAAAAACACAAACGAAAGCATCTGAACAAGAAGAAAGACTTCGGATTGTGAAAACGGCAGCTGATATAATTGCAGAAGATATGCGTGGGCATTTCACAACTCCACTCGGTATCCCTTCCCGCCTGATATTTTGGAAGGAGCAAAATGCGTAATTCCACACTCAGCGTATTTACTGCGGCTGTTGTTCTACATAAAAAAACAGAGTGATTTGATAAGGGGTCCAAGAGGCCTACTAAATGCAGATATTCTTCTACATAGTCACACGATACGCATTTCTTCACTATTTACGATATGATTTATATTAGTTTTCCCTCTTCCTTAAATGAACCGCTCACTATTCCAACGAATGAATACCGAGATGAATACTCACCAGAACCAGGACCCTCGACTCAGAGCCTCACGCTCTGCCAAACGCAGGTGTTCTACATACATGCACGATATGCGTTCCTGCACTGTTCTAGCAAATGGTTCAAATTCTTTTTTTTATCAGTGTTCCCTTTTTTGTAATAATTTCACCTCTACATCGTTCCTTTTCTAGACGATGCTGCTCCTATTTGGCGATTGGCCGGCATCTCAACTACGACAGTTACGTTCTGTGAAAAATTAATAATCAAATTCTACAAATATATGAAGACACATTTAGAAAATACAATCTGTTTTTTTAGCAAGAATACCGAGGGTTGTGACAGCACTGGGTAATTATTTTTAATTTTCTACGAGTAGTAACTACTATACGGATATCGTAGAAGCTCTCATGGGAATCAAATTCGGAGTCAGCACATCAAAGAACCTATGGAATAGGTGAAAACAGTACAAAATTCTACTTTTTGTAGAAAAAAAAAACAATAAAAATTCAAAAATTCGGGGTTTGTGAGGTTTTTTGAAGATTTTGATTACTTAGGTCATCTGTAGGGAGTTATGGTGTTGATATTCGGATATAGCGCACCTGAAAATATAAATTACTACCCAAAATTATATTTAATAAAATTTAGTACGATTTATATCGCGAAAAAACTAGAAAAAACCTATAAAATTTAATTTAGTTAATATGTCAAATTTAGGCATCTTCCTTAATCGTAGAGGGTCGCGGGGGTTATATTTGCATTCAGCATACCTGAAGACATAAAGTACTACCCCGAACAATATTTAATAAAATTTAGTACGATTGATATGTATTAAATAAACAAGAAAAAAAAACATGAAATTTCAGTAAATTGTGAAATTTCGGCTTAAGACGATCTTGATAGCACACGGCAAAGTTGAAATTCGGATCAGCACACCTGAAAAGATGAAGATCAGCCATAAAACCTAAGCCCGGGATTTTTTCTCGCCTAAACTACCAATTTCCTGGACTAATAACGGAGGAAATAATTTTGCAGCAGCCAATGCTTTTTGAATCTCTCCCGACAAACTGCTAGCTGATTTCCCATGCTGCATGTGGCCGGAGGGGGCGGCTTTTGAGTTTGATGCGAAAACATCAAAACGATTTCGCTGAGTGACCCTACTCGATATTATTGTATTGCAATCTATGTTAATTTTACAAGTCTAATAATAAATTCGGTTATTTTCAAAAATCATATTAGTAATTATTGTTGAGCTACCCTGGAAAAACTAATATGTTCTATAAACTAAATCTATTAACTGCGCTGACTCAGAATTTCACCAGATTTTCTAAAGCAATACAACAGACGCACACATTTTTATTATATTAATATAGATTTCAAAAATTATCTATAAATATAATTTTGATACAACATTAATCTGATTCCTTGAGTTATTGCCTAACAATGTTCCGCGTAGTATGTTAAAAAATTAAGACACTATTATAAGAGGACGTATAAATCAACATTTAGTCTCGAAAACAATTTTTTGGCACAAATATTGAGCTATTTTTATATGGTACGGCAATTGGCGTTTACCTGACAGTATTCATTATAGTCCTTCTGTCTTTTAATTCAGGTATGATTTCCGCAGCAAATAGTTCATATGTGCAATACACCAAAATAATTTTCTAATTACCATATATATACATAACGGATTCCCGAACCGATAGTAATGGAATGTCATATTAAATGTACTACTAGTTACTACTGTAGTATAGGCTACAGTGAAATCAAGGGATATAATGAGTTTGTTTATGCAAAGCCAATCAATATCGGCATTCCTAGCTTCTATGCTGCCTTGTATGCCGTAATCATGATGGCTAATTTGTATTTACCTATGCAACATATTCAATAAATGCCGTTTTCAAAGGTTCTCGGAATTGGAACGTTACCATGAATTTTCAACCTTCTCTCCAACATTTACAAATTAATTGGATTAGATGACAATGCGATATTTCACAAAAGCAATAATTTATTAGTCTCCTTTTGGGCTTTTCATAGGCTCTTGATGGTTGTCGCATCACTTCATATTAATTTACTGCTATTTCTCGTGTTATATACCTAGATGTGTTCAAACTGAACAAGTTTATATAACGTACACTTCAAACAAGAAATTTCCCATTTTTTTCATTTCTAATGGTTTCCTGAACTGGATCTAATGAAACAGCAGCCAACGTGCTCAATACCAGCAGATGAAAATAATATATATTTTTATTCTCTAATTAACACATAAAGGCTCCCTAATAAATTCAATATAAAAAGAAAGCCTAATACTTAAATGATCTATAAACAATTTCGGAATAAAATCGTATACAAAACATCACATACAAATATTTCATTTGAAACCATATAATTTATTAACGGTTAACTATTGTAAAAATTCTGTATGATAGAGCAAACATTATTCTTAACTATACATTTTAATACAAATTCATAAGTGTCAAATAGACAATACATATTACTTTAAAATAATTAGAATATGAAGCATTTCATTGAAACATTTAAAAAATGTTTAACCAATCAAAATAGATCAATTACAACCGATTTAAAATCATATGTTCCTGGCATGTGAGAAGAAGGATATTAGCATTCATACTATATTTAAAAAGAAAACAAAATGGCCATCTACCAGATGACCATTAGAAAGACCGCCAAAACATTGGTATCACAGCTGGATATCAGGGTTGCAAGAAAGGGAATGATGAAAAGACAGACTTGTCAGGAACCAGTGGTGCTGGCTAGATCTAGTCCTATTTTGACGAAAAAGAAGAAAGCAAATATAGTTAAGTTAAGAAGTAATAATAGATATATGCATGAGTGGGTATCTAAAAATGGTAATTATTATCATTACTATATATTACTTTTTTGCATATCCTAAGGCGCATTAAGAGGTAAAGGTCCATGGGAAAATGTATAGGGCATAGAGAACGAACAGTATCAAAACAAGCCAATATATTTTCTATAAATGGCTTATTATAATAAATTGTCAAAAATATGAATATTTCATAGTACAAATTATTTTAATTTTTTGAAACTACACCATAGTGTCGCTAACAAAATTTGCTTATGTGGATATTTCTGGATTCTAAATACTTGTAACCTCCAAAATATTATAGAATTTTGGTTGCAAATTAAATTTCCTGTAACAACTAGCCATTAAACATTTTATTTACAATTTTTACTATATGAATAATCTTTCGTTCACCATTCTGCCTAGGATTCGGTTTAACTCACTGTCATATAGTTTTGTACAAATATTGGTTAAATTTCATAATAAAGACACCCTTTGAGAATGATACCATCATATATTAATCACATAATCACATTACACAATATAATACTACTATTCTACTTAATTACGTTAAAATTCAGCGATTTACATTCGTCTCGTTGTAGTGACGGCCAACATTCCTTAACTGCAGTATCTGTAGGAAAGGGTGGAGGAGGTCGCGCATGTGCTTACCTTAAATAACAGTGAATATTTAATATTATGTGGCTTGTAGGTCTCGAGAACGTGCTTGTCAATAATGGTTACTTCGCTTAAGATTTTTGCCTAAATAATATTATGGTCTCGCAATTCCTTAATTTCATCATGCATACCTAGTGTAGGTGTAGTGGACTCTAATTCCATTGTATATACTGTATATCTTCTCTTGGAGCAACTAGACTTTGTTGATTTAGTTCCTAGATGGTTACTTTTCTTTGGTCATGTTGGTTTTCGGGAATGTCTCGATGTTCATTTAGTAATTCAAACTTTCTTTCAAATTTTATAAATTGCTTTAGCCTTCCTAGAAGAAAGGGAGTTATATAGAGCACTTAGAGTGTAAAAAAAGGATAGAAACAACCATGAAAACAAATTAATCTTACTTTATTTTATAATTGCTACTTCATGGTAGAAGTTATTTGTGAACATATCATCATAAATAGTATTATTTGGGTTTTAGTTAATTTTTGTTAAGGTAGCATGCATTTTCTTTACTTAATTTCTTTGTGCCTGACATTTCAAGAATCGCTTCAGTTGAAATCTTGATCTTTACTTTGCGCCTGTCGTCGTGCCAAACTCATTTTGGCGACACTATGGGTCGACCAGCTCTATTATTGTGTGTTCCGAACTATTGATCTGGAATTTATAAATATTGGTTTGTGGATTAGTTCTAAAGATTATTTAGTGAAATAAGGGAAAAATAATTAAGAACCTATTCTCTTTATGGTCAGGTATCTTCCTAACTAGCCTATATTGGTATTTAAGTTAAGTAGGATTTGTCAGATCAAAATCTTGGGTCTCTCCCTTTTTATGTGTAACATGTAGCATGAAGATACATAGACAAATAGATAATCGTTTATTCAAAAAGCTATTACACAGCTGTTGACCAGCGTCAACAGTGAACAAATTCTCATAAGTTAAATTACAATATATAGAATACAATTAATACATATGTAAAGTGTTAATCTTATAAATAATTTTTGGTTACATCACCAAAAAAATCATGTATTGTATAAAATGCCTTTTCATATAGATAATTTTTTATAAAAATTTTCAGTTTATTAACTGGCAAGTTTCTAACATTTAAAGGAAAAGCATTAAATATTTTTATAGGCCTAAATGTAACATTTTTTTTATGTATGAAAATTTACACCTTTCTGATAATAAGTTTTGTTTGCCCCTGGTATCATGATCATGCAATCTTTCACAATGTAGAAATAAGTTCATATTATTTTTACAAACATTACTGCTTCAAGGATCTACAAACAAATTACAGTCACAATCTTTTTATCAACGAAGACCCATTTACAGCTTTCTCTATATTTCATACTGTATATTGTTCTTATGCATCTTTTTTGCAAAATCAAAATCGTTTCACTATCAGAGCATCCTCCCCAAAATATTACACCGGACTTTACTCTAGAGTTCACATAGGCATAATAAGCTGATAAAGCTGCTCCCTCCGATATATGCTCTGAAATTACTATTTAAGCATAACAAAATTTACAAATATTACTTGCTAAATACTCAGCATGATTTGGGTTTTTCATACATTTAGCATTAGCTGGTTTGACAAAAAGAATCCTTTCAAGGCATCCATTGTACTTAACACCTTGTCAAGAAGTATTTCCTTGTTTTTCTCACAGAAAATAAGCGATGTGTCGTCTGCATACATAATTAAACATTCTGAAGTAACTTGTGGCAATTCATTTATGTATAAAATAAAAAATAAGGGTCCCAGAATGGATCCTTGAGGAACCCCACTAGTGAGAACAATTTTTTCGGAACATAATAAGGAGCCTTGGTCCGTTCTCCGTTCTTTCAACGACACATTGCGTTCTAGTTTCCAGATAGGAAATAACCAAACTAAGAGCAGTACCTCTTATTCCATATTTTTCCAATTTACTTCATATAATTTTATGATCCACTGAGTCAAACGCTTTTGACAAATCCAAAAGCATTGTAACTGTCATTTGATCACCATTTAAAGAAGTCAGCACTTTAGACAAAGCCTGATAGATTGATCGTATTGTCTATCTCTTTGATCTGAAACCATTCTGTTCTTCTGCCAATAAATCATGACCCTCAATAAATGAAATAAATCTATTGTAGATGAGTCGTTCAAACACCTTGTTTACAGTCAAGAAAAAATACACTGGTCTGTAGTTTTTTTCTTCACTTCTACTTTCTTTTTTGTATAATGCTTTTACATGTGCCGATTTCAATTTATCAGCATAAACATAAACATCAAATTTACGATGTGCACCAAAGGCACCGCTAAGCTATCTGCACATTGCTTTAACAACATCATTGGCACCTCATCTTCCCTCACCGATTTTTTATTGTTCATGTTTTTTATGCAGTTGAGCATTTCACCCCTATTTGTTGGAGCCAAAAATATTGAGTTCTGGCACATTTGAATCAAGTCAAGATCAGGAAGATTTTGGTTATCAAAATGGGGACACGAATTAATAAAATATGAATTTAAATTGTTTAAAGTTTCGATTGGGCCATGATACTTATTTGCAAAACTATGAATAGCAGAGATCCTGTCAGAATTGTCACACACATCCCTAACAAGTGACCACATCGAATTCGTTTTATTGTCTGATTCTAGAATTAACCTTTATTAAATACCCATTTGATGATCTTCTGTTCGATCCATTTTTGAGTCTCAGGGGTTAGTATTATTGCTATTACTTCAAGGGTTATTAGTTTGATGCCTACACTCAGTTCCATAACTGAAACGCTTCATTGTCTTCTTCAGACGCTTTTTCTTCTACATCCTTTGAGACAGCCTAGTTGATTTCAGCGTTAGTAGATTTTAAAATGAATAACCCTTAACAGGTTTTTTTCTCTTTCACGAAGATTCTTTCTTTGACCTAACGAACCCATTGTATTCGTCAGCAGGATAGATCTTCTTCTATCAAGGAGGTCCCTCGTGTAGGTTTCCTTCTATGGGTTACCTGGTGAGCTGCCTCCAAGCTCCTATCGATCAGTTCAGCAGATCAATCTGTGAAATCAAATAAGAAATTTTGTTTTTAATATATTTTAGTTGCTGGTTAATTAATACCGCGTTATAGTCAGCCTTTGAACCTTTATTTTTTTTCTTTTGCTAAAATAATTTTCCATTAAGTAAGGCGCATTTCTCTGAATATGCCATAGTTTCTTAACTTGTAATACTTACAATCTATAGATTTTTATTATCGGAACTAAGTATTTGAATAACGAGTTAGATTATATATTTTTGATTTCACTGGTGTTTTAACGTAATGTAACTAGAATATTGCTAGTGGACTCAAGAAGTGTGAATGAAACATGATAATTTTTTGGGTGTTTAAGAAACTATTTATTTACTGTTTATTTTCATTTACTGTACTTAAGTTTTCTGTTACTTGATATATTTGCTTAGTGCAATTTATTTTAATTTACTTTACTTGTACTACTACAGGTAATTTTACTTTGCATACCACGATTGGTTAAAGTTGGTTTTGTTTTATTTAAACAGTCAGTTTATCCGTTAATCAATATATTTATTAACCATTTATTTAATCAGTCAATATTTTTTTGTAATTTTACTTTTTAATAATATTTTTTTGTTAACTATTCGTCAGCGGTAGATTGTCTTATTCATTTAAATTCAGCCAGTTTTGCACAGTTATCACGTATTACTTCAAGCAAAGTAAATCATTTTGAGTATTTCCAACAGATTGCAACAAAAACAAAGCAACCACATTTTGGCAATAATCCGATCTTTTCGTTCACCTGTCTATCTGTTTTATTTATTACATTTTAGTACTATAGCAACTCAAAGAGAAATTCATTAGTAAGTATAATCGAGTTTAGAGTATAGCTTTGATTTTGCTCTGTTTTGAATTCATTTAACTTCTGGTTTTATTATTTGCCTTATTTTTTTGTTGCGAAGCCTAAGCCAAAATGAGTCACAAATTACATACAATTCAGGGATTTTATGACTTGTACCGTCTACATGTTAGTGGCATCTTTAAAAAAAATGAAAGTGTAATCATATAAAAGTAAATCGTCTGCCTGTAACGAATGTTGTCTTGAAGCACGCTCACGGCTCAGCTCAAGCGATCCTCACTACTAACACTAACTCGACTTAATAGCGTTGCATGTTTTCGTTACATAGCAACTCGTATGAAACGAACTTACCCTACTGTACGTAAAGAAGTTTCACTTCAAAAAAGCTCGTTCTGTCCCATGTATCTTTATCGTATACTTTCAAACTTAACTTTATTCTTCCTCAGTTTCTTCTAATGATCTAATCTGAGGTCCAAATAAATAAATAAAATTAGAAGCTAACAAAAAGCGTATCCTACTAGCTAGCGTTTATCTATTGGCAAAATTGCTATAAGATAGTCGATTATACATAGTGCTATAATAGTTATTTTTGTTACAAGTACCTAAAATGGAGTTTTTCAGGACGAATCATTGCTGTTTCCGGACGAGGCGTTAGCCGAGTCCGGAATAGCATATGAGTCCTGAAAAGCTTCATTTAGGTACGTGTGACAAACACTATTTTTTGTCATACGCTCCCAAAATTTAATTTTTATTTATACGCTTTTTGCAATTCTTCGGAACGCCTAAATTTGCAAATTTACCATAATTTCTGAAATCATAATGTACGACAAAGTTAGCTTAGAATTTGATATCGTAGCAACTATTTGACAATTTTGTCATGTCATTCAAAATTTGACGTTTAGACATATTCAGGAATTTTGGAATAGTCCGTAAAGGTTGCCATGACGACTTTTAGGGACTAGGCCTAAAAAGAAGCATTTTACGGACTCAAATGAGTCCGTAAAATAGCTATTTTTGGGAGCGTATGACAAAAAATATATCATGAGCATTGGTCGCGTAGTTCTAAACCTAGTTACTAAAGGCGGCCCATGGTATGTACCTACCTAAATGTGTGTCAAAACCAGTGAACTCATAACAATATTATTCAATTTAATTTTTGCTGCCAATATCGCCAACTTGCATTGTATTTAATTGTCAAAAATTATTCATTTAGAACATTTAACAACATATAATGTAAATTTATAATTAAGCTACGTTATAGCATTTATTTTTGGTTCCTCATATCTGCTGTAGCCGTTCCATATAAAAGTATTTATCATTTTATTACATAATTTGCGTTCGCCACATATTATTTTGAAGTAATGACATCTTGACAGTATCCAAACATTATATAATGAAAATATATTACATTTTAAGTGAATAATAGGTGTGGAGATACCTTGTACATCCTGGCCCAGATTTACTTATTGACTCCACAGATGTATCCTATTAAGCATGCTTTCCTCATAGTGATACCGGTGGTATTAGTGAATTGAATGCTATAATTTAACATTTTTAAGATGCGGGCATTACGTATTAAATATATTTATGCCTCTTTTCCCACCGTTTTGAAATATGTGTTGTAGATCTCTAAAGTTGTTTGTATTGTATTGACTTGTTTTTTTTTGAAGAGGCATGAATACATTTTATTAAAGATTAATTTAATAGCTCATTTTATTTTGTATTAATACATGGCTGCCTTACCCATATAATATTTAATATACAGAGTGGCTACGAAAGTGCACTAGCGGCGCATCCAGGGGAGGGGTCATTTGCCATGTTGCCCACCTTCACAAGCTATCAAGATGGACTATTTTTTATACTAATATGAATAAATGGACTAGCCTTATTATATATTTAACAAAATATTGCAGCAAAACCTAAAGAAGTATTAATTAGATCAATGAAGTGCAGTGAAGCATCGACCATGTGTAATTGGTCGATGAGTGAAGTGAAGGAGACTGACTCTACCTAAATATTTAGTTTATTCGCGTTTTGGTATTTTTTCAGGAATTTACTCTATCATTTAAGAAAAGTATAAACGTACATTCGCTTAACTGTCATTCTATAGAAGACCATTGTATAAGTCCTTTAGTGTTTATTGTTATAGCCCCTATAAGAGATTTTTTTTTAATTTATGTTTTTATCCATATGTTGACCCAATAGGGAACTTGCACAAACAAATAAAAACCGAAATAAATGCTAAAAACCATAAGTGGACATCCTATAAAAATGATTAGTAAAAAAAAATCTATTAATTAAATTCATTGTGGCCAAAATCTTGAAATAAATATGTCAAGAAATTCGAATTATTCGAGGCGCTCGGAAACGCGCGTTTACTGGTCGTGACGTAGAAGAGCATAATCAGTTTGTCGCCGCGCCGCGGACAAAAATCATTACTCTTGTTGTACTCAACGGATTTAAACTAAATAATAACGGTTGAGTAGCTAATACACTAAGCTATATCTGACACACACAAAATCTGAGTTTAGGTGTTTATAAAAAATGTACATAAATAATTACATACCACCTTCACTTGTATGCTGGCTTGTACGCTATGAATCTTTTCATATTTCTGGATTCAGTATAACACAAAACGGCAAAAAAAGTCGTAGTTAGGTTGTTTTTCATCGCACAATTTTATTTTTTATAATACATTAACATAAAATACAAATAATAATAATAATAATAATAATAAATACATATAGGTAAAAATAATTCAATAAAATAAAACTACTAACTTTAATTAATATATAACTTCAGAAAAAAGGTAACCAGAAAAAATAAAGAAAAAGAAAAAGGAAGAAAAAGGAAAGGAAGTTCAAAATTGTAAAATTGCTACTCACTATGTAAATAAATGAAAATTTATACTTAAAAAAATTAATCATTAGATCCCTAAGCAAAAAAAAACATAACTTTTATTACCCTGGAATTGATTGCCTTTGGCTCCACAAATGATTGAATTTGG